>JABASP010002410.1:0-20352 GCA_019776565.1 Sminthurinus signatus | reverse complement strand
TAATATTGTATGGGTATCATTCATATGTATGTGTGGATAGATGTAGATATAGATATGGTTGAACACATGTAGTTTTCCTTGTTTTCCCGTCTTTTTTCTCCCTTTTCCCTGTCTCTCTCCTCTGCCCTCTGCCTTGCAAATATATAGGAGGGACAAAAGTTGGGTTTTGGTTCAAGTTCTTTCTTTTCCATAGAGTTATATTCGTATACACACCATGTATGCTTAATATGTATGTTGTATGTTGTATGTGGTCTCTGTGCCCACACTCTGTTCTATTCTCTTTTCACTTGTGCATACAACTGACATACATACGTAGATGTAGAAAATACATATGCATATACACGGTGGTAATAATAATAGTAAAGCGTGTTTTGTCTAGTATTCGCACTGTTAATCGTCTTGGTCCACACAGTCTTTACTCTTTACACACCGTTCCTACTTTTACACAGTTACAGTTATAGTTACAGTCACACACACGAGTTCTAAGCATTATTCTGCTTTTGGGACTTGGGACAAGGAAATTTCAACCAGAACCCCAAACTGCATATTATACACTACACTTTATACATGTACGTACATACGTATTGTATGCAGGACAGAAGATGTATTACAAGTACAAAGTACAAATGCATTGTGTATATATCATATTATTGTATATGCACAAAATGACAAACTTTTCTTTCTTTTTCTGCTTCTCTATCCACAAAATTGCTGGCAGCAAGAAACTTTCTTTCCTTCTTTCTGTCTTTCTGTCTTTACACACCACCACGAAGGAGCAACTTTACAAACTTTTTGCATAGAAAAGGGCAAGAAAAGACAAGACAAGACAAGGCAAAAGAGAGAAGATGAGAAACGAACAGATTTTATATTATATTCTTATTATTCTTATTATTATTATTATAAAATCATACTCATAGTACACAATTCACAATGCACAAAATGAACAGAGAATGAGAATAAGATTGAGAATGAGGTTGAGGAGAAGAATGTAAGGAAAAGTTTTGAAATAAAACTATGATGTTATGGTGTGTGTCTAGTGTCTATATGCTACAGAATGTTTAGCACAGCATCACACAGGTACTCATTGTCAATAGAGTTTTTTCTAGCGTATTTTATCCACAACCATATATTATATATATATAAAATGCATGTGGTCACCTCTTTTAGATCTTTTTATGTATTATTAACACTATCATCATCACTTTTATTTTTATTCACATTATTAACAATAATGATAGTTGTAATTATATATTCGCTGTTTGCTATACTTTTTTTCATATTATATTTTCTTTTTTTGTTGTTTGGGGACTGAACTTTAAATCCTGTGTGGTAAAAAAGTTTCATCATTTTAAATTCAAAAGTATATAATGTATGTATTTGGCCATGTTTTGTATTTTTGTAAAAAAAAACCAAAGAAAATATTATAAAATATACAAAACCATCTATTTGTCATTTTAAAAAGAATTTTGCCAGTGGAGCTTTAGATTTTTACAAAACATGAGTAACGCATTACGCATCATGTGTGTGTTCTACTTTTCCCAGTATTTTTGAGTGAATGATGAATGATACGAAGAATTTAAAATGCTGCAGATATTCAATGTATTGCTTCTTCTGCACACTTCTACTGTCTTTGTCTTTCTATCAGTCAACAAGACCGTGTTTGTGTGTTGTGTGTGCTTATGGATGAAAAAAATGGGACAAGGGAATAAGAAATGAGAAAAATTTTGTGGATGCTCCAGGATTTCCATTTAAAATGAGCAGGATGGAAGTAGAAAATCCAATCCCGTGACGAAGATACAAAATATAAAAAGAAAAGATACAACTTTAAACTTGGGATTGATGATAAAATAACGGAAAAGTTGGACCAAACTAAAACAAAACCTACTCAAATAAATATAACATATAGGTAACATATTATTATTATACAGGACAAAACCAAACCAAATCACGTACTAACCGTAAAATGACAATCGTGCAGTGAAATATGACAAATAATAATAGAGAAAACATATTGTTAGTATTGGTATTGAGTATTGAGAGAGGTAGGTATTTCCATTATTTCAGATATTATTCTGCTTTATTTTCTCTACAGTTGCTTCTTTACAGTCCAGTATACAGTATATACCTTTAAACTCTAAATCCAATATGTTGTGTTGAATACTTTAGAAACCTGAAAATCCAAACCAAAAACT
Source organism: Sminthurinus signatus (assembly GCA_019776565.1). Lineage (NCBI taxonomy): Eukaryota > Metazoa > Arthropoda > Collembola > Symphypleona > Katiannidae > Sminthurinus > Sminthurinus signatus. The sequence goes on along the minus strand of JABASP010002410.1, from coordinate 18,160 downwards.
AGAATGTGTCCCCCGTGACCCATTTCAAATTTGTTCGGATATAGGACTAAAAACTGGAGCAAAACGGCCAAGTCAACCGGAGATGAAAATCCAAATTCAATGTTCAATAGGGATTAAAATTTCCAATAAAATTTGAAATCTGCATTAAATTGCAAGTACATAAATTATAAAAATTGTAATAACAAATAGAGCATGGAAAACGAGAAAAGATACAAATGTCTCTTTGTAACCTATTCATTTTAATTCTTCTTTTCTTGTCTGTGATAAAAAGTTCAAATTATTAATTGCAAAAAAAGATTATGACAGATAAATTTTGACAAAAGTATAATTTTCTTTACAAAGTATCAAAAACTCACAAAAGGTTTACAAAAATTCACTTTAACTTCTTTACTTTGCTTATATACCCTATATTTTTTACTAATTTCTTTAACATGAGATACATTTTGTTATTTTATAATTTATGTGAGCTACAAAATAATTAATAATAAATAATCTATTTAAAAAGAAACAAGTAAACTCAAAATCTCTTCTCGAGAAGTAAAATTTTTATATTTTTACGCGTGAGGTATTACATAGAGAATTTTTTTGGTCCTCTCAGGATTTTAAAATGCAGTCGAGTTGATAAAGTCTCGAGCTTTCTTCGGCGCTCAGCAAAAGAAAGTTCGAGCTTCGATTCCCACCATAAGTCCATGAGATTCAATGATTATTTCGCCTTGCACTTGAAAATCAGTCCTCTGGAATATTGAGCGATTCTAGTGATACATATGATAATATTACTCCTGTAATATGAGACTCTCAATTTTTTGCTGCGTTTTCATTTTATTCAAAGTACTTTTTTAGAAAATAGTTATTACAATAACCAAGCTATTAGGAATAATAATAAATATATTAAAATACTTTGCTTTTATTTGTTTCACCACAAAATCTAATCGATTTGGAAAAACTATAATTTTAAATAAATGATGTGGTTAAAAAATGATGATGCTGGTAATCGTGAAAGTAATAAAAAGAAAAGAAAAATAATAATAGTTGTGCAAAAAAAAAAACAAACGAAAGGCGTTCATTTTTACAATAATAATAATCATAATACGATTCCCCCGTGCCAGAGCAAATCCAAATAATGACAAGACGAAAATCTTTTTTTTTCTCGACTTCCAAATTCCAAATGCCCGTTTTTCCTTTTCGTCTACAATAATAATAACAAATTTGTTGTACATATGATGGACGAAAATAAGGAGAACGTAAGTATAATAGTTATAGAATGTAGAAATCACACACACATTACATAGAAATCTTTTGTTTTCCGTAATAATAGCAAAGATGATGATGCTAAGAATAAGGATTGAGAATGATTCCCAAAAATACAGGATTTAATATAAAGTTCAACTCTATTTTTGTTCTACGTTCTACGTACAGCATCTTATAATAATATGTATATAGATAGATAACAAATAACATATACCATGTATACTTCATTCACATTTGTACTAGAGCTGCAATCATGGACATATGCTATATTATTATTCTACCTATACACATCAAACTATACATGTGTATGATGGGAATTATATAGACTACATGGATAGACTAAATCGTCGTTCGTAGTTGAGCATATAATTGGACATTTCTTCATCTTCTTTTTCTGCAATATGGACGGACAACGATGACTGGATGGATGGATGGACAAAAGACAAAAGGGAAAAACAACATGTACATACGACGAGAGACGAGAAGAGAGGAGAAAGAAAGAAAAAGAGAGAGAGAGTAAAACACTAGTGATTTCTTTTACCCATAATATCTATTCTTCTATCTATCCTTTTTTCCCCATCTCTCCATCCCATTCAACATTCTACTTTCTAGTTTTTCCTCTCTAGATTCTGTCTGCACAATGTTCATGTGTAGTTTGTAGTTTCTGGAAGGAGATGAGAAACCTCGAAAAATTGCAATTTATATGCTGCCTATGTTTGCCCTCTATCCTGCTTGACTGGCTGGTTACTGGTTACTACAAATTCCCTTCGCTCTCTGTCTCTCTTTTCCTCATCATCATTATCGTCATCATCATCATTATCATCATCACGAAGCTCATTTTTCGCGTGGAACCAAAATTACATTTTTATTTTATTTTTCTTTCCCTCACTCTTTTCTATAGTCAAAAAGTAGACAGTTGACAGTAGGATAGAGAAAAAAAAACTAGAACGAAAGGATTTTTTTCCACTGACCACATTCTCCATTCTGTATGCCGTATTCCGTATAATATGATGCTTTGAGATTATGTCCACTGTCTAGCATCTTGTATCTTGCATTTATATTGTGAAGTATATCATTTTGACGCACTCAGTCACTTCTACTACAATATTATTATCCTCAATCCTTTGACTGTATAAAAGATGTTATTGACCGGAGCCGGAGTGAAGTGGAGGCGGAGGTCGTATATAGCCTGCGAGTCTAAAGAAGAAAAATTTGCTAGGGGACAAGTAACAAAATTACGAAAAAAAGTTCCTACGACGCAATGGGAGAAATAGCATTTTCATTTAAAATATTACAGAAAATATCACAAAACTCCCTAAAATCTAAGGGGTCATTTTAAACTAAAATAGCCCTAAAGGCCTTAAATTGCAAGGAGACAAGTAAAAGTTTAATCCCCAGCGTGTGAAAAATACTTATCTCGATATCTAAATAAGGTCATTCTGCAACTGCGAGAGAAAACAGAATGTAAGTTTAATTTTGTTAGCGGCTTTTACAAAACTTTCGGCTCCGGTCACCCCAAAATTTCGCCGTTATCTACTTGTATCACACAGACATTTGTAATACTTTTGTTTTTCCTGAAAACGCTTTATTTTTTACAAAGACAAGTTGTAGATTATACATTTTCCTTTGTATATTTGGTACTTTTGGTACTTACAGCAACTGAGGTCGGATGAACATAGGATTAAGAAGACCCAATTTATATAAAAGCTTGATTTTACTTTATGTTACCCATACAAGAATACATAAGATTCACCTTTCATTTCCTTCTTTAAGTGACACAATCCGAAATCTCAACAAGATTAAAAATGGGGCAGAGAGAGGCACATAATAGCCAGGAAAAAAAAACCTGCAACAAACATACAATTCCCTCCACTGACTACTGGGCACTAGTAAAAAATGAGGAGCATGAAAACTTATAAAAAGCAAGAAGCCAAGGTATACAGTATACACGCTACATATAAGTACCATATAAACACATTCAAAATATTTTTGTATTTTTTAGTGTTACATTTTCACATTTTCCGAATTGACGTAGATTGCATATTGTAGATGGTAGATGGTAGATTCTAGATTTGCTAGATTGCAGATGGTGAAAAATATTACAAAAAAAGTAGAGCGTGCTACATATTACATATATAGATAGCGTGAGAATGGAATATAGAATATAAGTATACACAATATTGTATGTGTAGATAAGAGAAGATATAAAGATTGGGTGAATTAAATGGCAATAAAAATGCTGTAAGAACGCCATTCCCAATTCCGATTCAGATTTAGATTTTTTGATGGGATGAAAACGAGGAACTAGAAAATGCATACAGACATAGAGATGGAGAAAAGGGAAAAGTAATACACGTAAAAGGATGGAGATTGGAGGAAGTGAAGATAGATAGTTAGATAGATGGAAGATGGAAGAAAAACATGGTTGGTTGGATGGTGGGTGTTGGTGTTGGGGTGTACTTAAACTCTACATTCAACATTCTGTATTTGAATGGTTGTCCAAAATATGCATAATGGAGTGTGTATATAAATAACGAGGATTTTTTTTTGAAATGTTGAATTTCCATATACACATAAACAAATGTACAATGTGGAATGTATCTACAAAATATGCATACATTTAAATATGTATTCTGTTTTGATTTTTTAAATACACAATACATATAGTATATTACAGTATATCGGATAGTACGTAGCTTTTTAAGGGTCGATGCTCGAGTATCGAATATCGAATATTGAATGTGTATCACAAATCACAATACAACTAAATTTTGTCCACACAAGATATACATAAAAAATCATACATATTCTTTGTAATATGTAAAGTATCTGTGTAGGATATAGGATATACGAATAATGATAATATTATGCAAGTTTCAATCCTGCATACTTTTGTACTATGTAACTCAAAAGGAATAACATTGAAGAGAACGGGATGAGGAGAGTGAAAGAGATTCTCTCTTTCCTTGCTCCCAGTTCAGTTCTCAGTTCTCAGTGAAATAAAAAAAAACTGGATGGATAAGAGAGTAAGTGAGTGAAAGAGTGAATCGAGATTAAGAAAGGATCCTGCATTTCCTATACTTACCACTTCCATTTCTGTATCACTCTCTCTTTCTTTCTCTCTTTTTCATTCTGATATACACATACATAATTCTATACCCTTTTCCCTTGCTTTTGCTACTTTTTACTTTCTTCACGTGATGTGGTAGGGCACATGTACATAATATATTACAGCTAAAATACTATGCATACATGTATAATATATAATATATGCGTGCTTTGTGTGTTCTATGTTCTATGTGCTGTAACGACGAAAAAAAAACCAACTTTTGATTTCTTTTTTCACCATTCACTCTCTTCACTCTTCACATTTGTATAAAATATTTTCTTTTTTATCCTTCCTCTTCGTTTACTTTTCCTTCTTCATCCAGTTTCTCATTCTCCAGTTCTCCATTCCCGATTTTCTCAATGTTCGATTCTTGATATTATATTCCACTCACACTTCACTTGACTTACTTCATCCAGAAATTGAACAGTGATGAAACGAACAAACGAAGAATGGAATGAAAGGGAGTCAAACCAGCAGAGACTATTTTCTAAAAAAAAAAAAGTATTCAAAATTCATTCATTCAACCAGGCAGTGAGTCATACTCATACTCAAGCTCGTATAGTAACCCTAGTGGTTGGTTCAACTGTCCCCGTTTCCTAGTCTTCTAGTCTTTTTCATCTTGTTTCATGACATTTTATGTCGTCCATCTCGTTCTTCGTTCTGTGCTGTGTGTCCTCCTTATTTTCCCTCATCTCATCTCATCTTCTTTCTTTTCTTGGAACTTGGAACTTGGACTTTGGACTTGACTTTTTCTATTTTTCTCATTCCTTTTCCCAATCTTCACATGTCCCTCCACATGTACATCGCATACAGACACACTTTTGTACTTTTTACTTTTAGATGTATGTGTGCGTTTGTCTAAGCCATAAAAATTCTGTCACTATCACTGTCACTGTCGTTTATTCTTCTTGTCCAGGTATGTGGAAGGTTTTAGAGTGAAGAGTAGGCTGATGTACGGAGTGTAGAGTGTAGATTGTAGAGCACAGTTGTAGGTGCAGTAGGGAATATGGAAAATGGAGCTTGTACAGTTTGGAGTTTGGAGTTTGGAATTTGAGGTTAGTCCGGAGGAAATCTCTGGGATTTGAATTTTTTTCAAACTGTCCTCTGCTCTCTCCGTGATGATGATATAGAACACCATTTTTTATCCACAAGAAAAAGAATGGGGAAAGAAAGAGGAGGAAAAGGGAGAGATAGGGACAGCCCGAAAAGAACGATCAACTGAAAAGAGCTTACACAGGCTTTTAATTGAAACTTTCTTCCGTGTATGACGAAGAACTTTAAGTAGATCCTCTTTCTAGTTCTCCAGTTTACAGATTCTTGTAACATGTACCATGTACATTTTACATGCATCTAGAATCTAGAATCTATAGAATCTCCAGACTCTAGACTTGTACAACAAGACTTTGTACTTTTATACAATCTCCATCATGCGCGTGAAAAAGTTTCCTTGCAAAGATATAAATGTATATACGTGTATATATGCGATATAAGCATGGGAATATTCACTGTTCCCTATGCTCTGTCAAATATGTACTGTACTGTACGGACTTAGAATGTAGCCTGCATATTGAATAGGTATAATTATTTTAAGAGAAATTTCCATTCCCGATTCCCCATTCAAGTAGAGAAGAGGAGAGAAGAGAGAAGAAGAACAGAGGCTTTTCTCTTTTCTCCGATTTACCATCAATCATCACAGCAAGAGACAGAGAGAGAAAAGAGAAAACGGAACTGTGAACAAATTTTTCCCTTTATTTTTTTGTTTCTCTCATACTCTCATACCTCATACTACACTACGTTTTGTATCTATAGTTTCTAGTATCTAGTATTTGTCTCTAGTTTCTAAAAAAAAACTAACTGCACATTTTACTATCATGATCTGATTACTTTGTATTTTTTTTAACTTACAAGTTACATCTACAATCTACATATACATGAATGGAAAGGAATGAGTAAATGTACCATACGAATAGGAATTGGAATAGGAGTAGGATGTGGAATGTGGATCATGGAGATTTGTTTTTCCTGTCTCCTTACTCTCAGACAGTGTCTCAGTACTCGGTATCATTTTGGAATTTGTCCAGCAGGAGGGAAAAGGGAAGAGAAAAAACTAAAAAATATATAAAAAGAGTAAACATGTGCATTTTCTATTTTCCATCTAATAATGTACATTGTACATACACATAAGTATGATGGGAGAACTAAGTAGTAAGTAGTGATAATGGTGAAAGAATGGGTAATGTACAAAATGTACAATGTACAATGTACAGCTTGTATAATATTTTACATGTACAAAAGGGAAGACTTGTAAAATAAGAAGAATAAAATGCAAAATTTTCATGTATATACTAAAAAAGGTCCTTTAATACTAAACTACAAACTACAAGTTTATTCCATTTCAAATTTCCTCCATATTCCATGTAAAATGTAAGTAAGAATAACGAATAATGGTATGTATAAACAGAAAATAGTACATTCTGAGAAGTACTCTGAGATAGCAGGGGGACGAGGAGATTTGTTACATTCACATTTTACATTGTACATAAATATACAATATACATGCAGAGGTAGAGGTATACACAAGACATGTACTGTAGAATGTAGGTAGTACACACACACACACACACACATGAAAAGAAGAGAGAAACTCACATGCATAAATTAGATCCGACCACTGACAATACAACAAGGCTTGTAATGCCATTAAAGTGGTGCTCTGGAATTTAGAATTTTCACTGTACAGTTTACAGTGTATACGGTCTAGAGGCTGTGTGTAGTGTGTAGGTTGTAGGTTGTACACTATGTATTGTACCGAGTACAGAAAACAGAGATCTCCCTCTGATATTTCTTCCACAGAGTTTTGCATAATAAAATGTACAAGTTTTCATGCATGCACATTCTACATTTTACATTCTACATTTCCCTCCTTTCTACTTTCTACTTTCTCCTACTTTTATTCCGTTTACAAAACTCCATCGCCTCTTTTGTCCAATCTCCATGTAAAATCTCTAGGAAAAAAAAGATGGAGAATGAAAGTACCAGATATCTTCTTTTTTTTACAAGGAATATCATCATGATGGTTATGGAATATGGAATCTGCATTATGAACCATATGGAGCTGCTTTATACAATAATAATAAAAAGATCTGTCTACACTGATAGTTACATCTGTATAATGTTTAATGTACATATAATCTCACCGTCCTTCCAGTCACCAGTAGCAAGTAATAATACTGTTATTATTATCAGAGCTACATAATTGTACATCCCATGCACGGCATGTATATTCATGTAACACACATATGCACGTATTCTGTGTACCATATTGCAAGAACCAACTCACATCTTTTTACTTTTGGTCACCACTTGTTCTCTCTTTTTTCTTGTTCTGTAAAAGTATGGAGATAGATACTTTTGATGCATAGGTAGATATTATATGCCCATTATACATATGTAGTTGTCTACTGTTACTTTCTCTGCCTTGATTTCAACTTGGTGTGTTCCCTCCTTTTTCCGTCTTCCTCTCTATGTATATTAGTATTGTACAGAGTATACAGATATAGAAATAGATACATATACGTAAGTGTAAGTGTGCTCAAGTAAAAGTTGAATTTCAAGTTGGAGTACAAGAGGAAGATAGAAGCTAGACGATAGTTGGTACATATACTAAAAGCACCAAACGGTTGTTTGAAACGAAGGAAGAAAAAAGTTTTCTTGTTGGGTCTCTTCTTCTTCTACTTGTTCTTCTTCTTCTTCTGGGTTTTCTGTCGTGTCTCGTGTCTCTCGCGGTGAAGAAAGCTCAAGTTGTGTAGAGCTCCTTATCCTGACCTAGTTTCACTTGACATACACGGATATGAATACATACAGACTACATGTATATTCTGTGCAGTGTAGACCGTAGACAGTATAGACTACAGACTTACATAAAATGTACAAGTCTCATATAAATACGAATGTGTGTGCTTTATGCTTTATGTATCAGAATGAACTTTTAGTGAAAGTCTAGAGTTTAGATTCATATCAAATGTTCTTTGAGAATTTCATTTGTACAGTGACTTTTCGTGTATGATTGAAATTATATGTATTTTACATCTTATATCTACATGTCTCATTATCACAGGTTATGGTTTCATGTATTAAAACTCTGTATACTTATTTGGTATTCGGTTTGGTGAATATTTTTTTGTTTAGAATTTCTTTCCCTATATTATGAACACTATATCCCCTATATATACCGACGGTAAAAATTATGCATTATGAATGTATTTCATACATGTAAACTAATGCTTAAAACATACACAGACTAAAGACTAAACAAACACTGTACAAAGGCAAAGACAATTTAATTTATGTAAGAGCTCCGTCTCTCTTTTTTGTTGTTTTTCTCTAGTCTCTTTCCTTTCATCTTTTTTTATTTATTTATCTATTTATATTTATGTACATGTTTTTTTTTGCTCTTGGGACTTGCTTCTTTATCTTTTCCTCTTCTCTTATTTGATCTGAGACTCTCCAGTCTCCACAGTCATTCTTCATTCACCATGATTTTCTACAACAAGTTTCCCAGTTTTCGTAAACTCTAATATGACAGGATATGATATGATATGATATGATGATAAATAATATGGAATGAAACAGAATTAGAATCTGAAGGATTTCTCTAATTATTATTATTTAGACAAAACAAGAAACCTGAATACTTTAAATTATAACCACAAAGTAGATATGCCATCATAAGAAAAACAGATGGAAAAGAAAGAACTGCTCCTGATTTAATAAAACTAATGTTCACAAATACTCAAGTATTGTTTACTTTTCATTTAATTTATTATAAATTTTGTTTTTGTTTCAGTTACAGGAAAAAATAATTTCCGTTCGTAATAATATATTATTATATATATATGTATAATACGTCATTTAGAGCTTGGAACTTTAACTACTCTTGCTATACATACTACTTTTGATGTACATACATTGCTCCCGTTGAAAAAGGCATTTTATCACTATTATTTTTTTGGCATTTTTATAAATCAAGAGTGAAAAATACAAAATATGCTTTGTGTCTATGTAAATATTAAATGACTCTCATTAATTTACTTTTACTACTTGCACTCCAAATTTTATGTAAAATAGTCATTTACATACACAGAACACATGATATTGAATTTAACTATCATCAATAGTCAAGCAATGAAAACTAGTAATAAATACTGTAGTTATTGTAATTTCTAAGATAATTACAATAATTATTATTAAAAAAATCTTTTAACATCTCATGTATCGTATTCATGACTTTTGTACAACAACAATCTAAAAAGAAAAAGAGAACAACAACAAAATAATCACAATGCTAAATTACAAAGTTAAGCTGGTCTATGTACTTCAAATGGAAGATTTTCACTAGCAATTCTACTCCTAATAATACAGTCATTAACACTAACCCCATCATAACTTGCTCCGACTAAAGTTAAAGGGAGGTTTTGTTCTTTGATAAAGTTTCGAGCTTCCGCCAGCCTTTCATAATGTCCAACTATGTATTGAGGAATACATTTCCGTAATTCTACTAGATTCACATAAGCAGGGTTTGATAAGCCTAGAATATTATGAATGTATTTATGAACAGTATTTTGAGTTATGCCTTGACTCATTGCAGTCAGAATTAATTCTCCTTCCCCTTGTGGAAAAGAACATGTATTAAAAACAACTCCTAAAAGTCCTTTTACATCTTTTTGATGTGATGGCACTAGAAAACCAAAGGCAGGAGGACATGCTGTAAAAAAAGAAAGTAAATCATAAATCATTATAATGATCATATAGAAGAAAAAGAACTAATATTATTATTGATATTATTATGATTTTTTTAGTACAATAGAAATATAAACATTATCATCATAAATAATAATTATTGTAAACTTACGTAAAGGAGCATTATATTTTAAATTTGTTACAGTTACATCAACAGAAGGAATCTTGTCTAGGAAATCAATTAAAGGTTTACATTTTTCTGGAGTAGTGTCCTCTGTCTTTTTTCCCTCTACAATTGGTTTAGCTTGTTGTTGTGGGTTTTTTAGTAGGATTTTGGAGAGTTCAAAACTAGGTATTGTACTTATTATATGAGAACACTCTACACTTTTTATATTATTTGTATTTGGATCTAAATATTCTACTAGACTCTCACCACTACCACTTACATTAAAATTAATAGATTGTACTGGAGAACTTTTATGAATTTCAACTCCAGCTTCTGATAATTTCTTTTCAAGAGCTAAAGGAATAGACTCAAGACCATTTTCTAATGTCCATACAGACCATTTTTGTTGTTTACAAGCTACAGTTGCAATTGAAGAGGCTCCGATTTCATCAAAATTAAAATCTGAAGGAAATAATTTTTTAAGATAGTCATCTGGATTTTTCTGTTTAAAAACATCCTTTATATTTGCAAGACATATTGAACCTCGAGTTTGTTCAATTTCATAGAGAGAACTAGCAAAGAATTTGACTGAGATGTTTCTTGCATCTCCAGCAGTAACTCCACGAATGACTGGGTCAATTAAATTATCTGCAATACTACTCCCAAAACGACGAGTTATGAATCCATGAAGAGAGTCATCAGGAGCAATCTATGAATAAAATATAAAAGTAAAATTAAAATTATTAGTTTCAACCAACAATTAAAAGTTCAAAAAAAATTACCAATAAATATTATTATTACCTTTGGTTTTGTAAAAATTTCCCTAAACAAAGTTTTGAACACAGGTTCACCAAAAAGAGGATGTTTTTTCCAAAGGATATGCCATTCTAATGGAACTCTTTCTAATTTCCCATTTATATAAATCATTCGGTTACGAGCACTTGGATGATTATAAGGCACATAATTGATTGACCCATCTAGACCTAGTTCTTCAATTAGATCCAAGGCATTCATTCCAGGAACACCTTTTTTTTACACATAAAAAAGAATCATTTCAATCATTATAAATTTAAGAAACAATAAATACTTTTTACTTACAAAATTCATTTATAATACAATCAAGCACAAGACCAAAAAATATTCAAAAAGTAAATGAAAACTCACCAGCTGGTCTAATTGTTCTAGGTCCAAACTCATATAAATTTTTATCATGTTTAAGAGTACGGATCCAACCTCCAGAGCGATTTGAGGCTTCAAATATGATAGGACGAACGGATGGTCCATATTTACGATTTATATAATAAGCAGTTGATAATCCAGCTATACCACTTCCTAATATTGCAACTGTATGTCGTGGCAAACTTCCAGTTGTAGCACAAGCCATCCTTTTTTTAATTTGTGATGTTTTTGAAATTGACTAGTATAGTATTATTTTTTTGGTTTATATTTCTTATAATATATAGCACAAATACATAACTTTGTAACTTTTATTTTAGATTCTAGATTATAGATCATGGATTTGAATATCTATTGCGGGTTCATAGGATATATATATAGGGGTTTGAAACTCAACAAAGTTGTATTATGATTTATTGGGAATTACGAGAGAAGGTCATCAATATTTTTATGGGTAAACTTGGAGCCATTTACTACATTAATACATTGGAACGATCGAGCAGTGCTCACTTTTCAACACAGTTTCATAAAATGACCACACAGTTCTAAATACACATTGCACCATAATTCATAATATTATTTTAATCCAAAATACACCACTAACACACAGTCCACATTCAACACTCGTAATTTTTTTTTCTTCGGGTTCTCTCCAAATGGCTGTTTCTGGATTTTTCTAGGATGCAGAATGTTCAAAGTTTAGTTAGTTAATCTTCTCTGTCTTGTTTCTCTGTGTACTTTTGTAGTTTTTTTATATTGGCAAAAGTAATAGTTTCCAAATGTTTCTCTCCGTTTAGCCAGCACCTATACTTTTATAGTTAAATATACAACGAGACAAGAAAAATGATGGTCAACTTTAATACATTTGATACATACAAATTACACATTACATAATATATTTAATGTCCTTTTTCCTACATGAAGATAAAAACAAAATAAAAAAGTAAAAAGTAAAACCCTGGATATTGCATATTTTATTATGACATGTTGTCTTTATATTTGTTATCTGTGCTCTGTGCTTCATACAACTAATATCCGTTCCATTACATACTGGTATTATGACTGTCAATACGTGTGTATATAGTTGTGAAATTACTTGTCAAAATATAATACAAAAAGTTTCTATAAAATATAATAAAAAAGGATAATAATAACTTTTGTGAAAAAGACTACAGTTTTATGAAACAGAATGTATCAATGTAAAATGTAAATATATATAAAAACAGGGAGCTATTACTTACATAAGACAAAATACACGTGCAAAACTATCCACAACTACACAAGCTAAAAACACAAATAATTTATCATTAATCTCAACATTTCTGACAACATTTAAACCCACATAGTTATATTACCTTTATCCAAATACCCGTAAAAAACCTCACACACGTTGAATCCGAATCCGGGTTCTGGGATTTCGGCGAATTTTAATTCTGCGCGCATTTTGTGACAGAAATCTGAAACTCACTCCGACTACTTGTACACAAAAATCGTCTTTCTTTTTTGTTGTGGAAAAAATACTGAAAAATTAATTTTAATGTTTTTGACATAATAATATAATATAATATTGTTTGTGTGTTTCAGGTCAAGCTCTGTGTAACACATGTAGGCAGGAAACTCATTCTGCAAAAATGTTTTCAAGTCATGACCTCATCCCTGTGTCCAAGTATACCAAAGAAACTCCAAAAAAAGTAAGTAAAACAAACCTTTTTTATTATATACATGTCATATTTTGTACTTTGTATGTATACTGTATGTTCTGCTAGATAACAGTTTTGGTACTTGATAAATACACATAGGAAAAAACTTCTCTCTGTGTAGTTTTCTGTGTAGTTTTTGGGTTAAATTGCTTACTGCCAACTGCCGTTGTACGTTGTACACATCAAGTAGATATAAAATATAATATTTCTGAAACGAAAAATCCCTTGAGGATTCAAATCGTCTTTGGTCAAGAGAGAGAGTCAAGAGTCAAAATTGGATGTAGTAGACTCAAAACAGTAAGACTCAAAAGACCAGTATGATATGTAGTATATTATATAGATTCCAGATTGTGTAATATGAAACTATAGCATGTAGTTTTGCCATCTTGAATTAGAAGTAGCTGTTTAGATTTTACAAGTTATATTTTAATAACATGGGTTTATAGTACAGAGTACAGAGTATCTTAGATCTAATACGAATGTATTATGTATGCTGTAGTACTGGGTAGAATGTGTATGTGTTTTCCAGATTTTAGTTTAGTGAAAAAGCTGTAAACTGTAAACTATAAACCCTAATGTTTTTTTTTGCCTACAACTGGAATCCACTCCTACTCATCTATCTAAAAGGAGAAAGAATATTACGAGTATGATATGGCATGAGCTGTATAGGAATGAAATGCTGAGATTCTTTAAACTTCCAGAGTTCCAGAATTCTAGAGTCCATACTAATAATAATATGGTGTGTCTACGTTGTCCGTTGTACATTACACATTACATACTGGTGCATACGGGTATGAGAGAAAATGAAGGGAAAGGTGTATGTTCTTATTACATTCGCACTGGCATTTTGGGATCGGAAAGGAAATGAAGTAAGGAATAAAAAGAACGTGACTCCTTCGCTAAGTGTAAATGCATTCAAATAATGAGACAGAATGAGAGAAAGTACAGAGAATAACAGAATGTGTAGTATGTACTGTGGACTATGGACATTGCAAATTGTACACTTCCTCCTTGTATAATACGTTTAACTCTTTTTTTCCACTTTCTGACTGTCTGTCACTTTCTCTGTAAATACCCATGCTTTTTGTACAATAGAAAATGTATACTTCTATACACGTGTATCTTTAGATTGTACATTGTACATAACATGTTGTATCGGTTGTGCGTGTGATTCTCTCATCTGCCGGTGTATAAAAAATCAAATAAAAAAAACTATATGAGTCGATCTCTCTCCTTTCCATTTTTTTCCAATGTTTTTCACCTTGGCTGTATAAATTGTAGACTTTAGACTACACAGACTGTAGATTGTAGATTGTAGAGATAATGCTACTACTGAATGAGTACATACTACACATACATGTAACAACGGAAGAAATGTTCTTTTCTTTTTTCCTCTTCCTTTTAAAGTACCTACTCACTTTTTTCCTTCCTTATTTCTTGCTCTGCCTCTCTCTTTCTCTCTACTTTGATTTTCTTACTGACTGAATCAGTTCAATCCAGTTCAGTTCAGTACAGTCTATATAATATATAGTATACAGACTTGCTCACTATTCACTATTTACCATTCACCGTTTACCATTCCGGATTCTGCATGTACTACTTTTATTATTATTACTTGTATTTTAGGCCTTTTGATTCCCTCCTTCCTTTTTTTTCCTTTACTCTTAGAACTACCAACCTTTGGATATTTCAAATACTTTCTTTTTATGTATATGCTTTGGAAGAAAAGGTAAAAGACGTCTAGTGTTTTTTTCCTTTTCGACTTCATGATGGTATATGGTGTGGTACAGAGGATCAGGTATGCAGTATACATATATGATATTTGGTAGCTGTAATAGCTAAACAGCAGCAGGCAGGAGTGTGAGTATAATAATAATACTAATAATAATAATAATATTCAGTCAATGCTTTAGACTTTCCATTTCCATGAACCATGAACCCAGATTCATATGTGAAGAACGAAGAGTAAAGAAAGTACACACATTGGATAAATGTTTATACACACGTATGTATAATGTGCACTATAGAAAGATGTGTAAAAAAAGTGTAAACTTTTTAGACAGTACAGAATACAGAACATGGAATATGGAAAATGGTGTAGATATAGAATATGGATAAACCATCTCTTTTACTACAGCTTTCTCATGTCATCACCGTTGTCGTTTCCGTTTTTCCCTTTCTCCTCTTTCTCTTTCTTCGACCATAGAGACCTTCTTTTATCCTGAGTGGAATACAAATTACAAGAGAAATTTTCCATTTTCCATAAGTAAATGTGTATGATGTACATTTGTAGAAAATTACAAAGTCAATAAATTGTACAGATGACCAGAACCAGAACTAGAATCAGGGCCATACCCAAACCAAATAACCAAACATTTCAATAGCATAGAAAATATTAATACAACACCCTTCCGCATTTATCTAAGAATCAAGTAGTATATGGATTATGGATATGTGTAAAAAAAAGGAAATATTGAAAGGTAAAAGAGAACATAGTCATTTTCCACCTATAATAACATCCACATGAGTTTTTTTTGTAGAAATTGCTTTGATTTTGATTTTGATTTCGATTTCCCATCTCAATCTCAATCTCGACTTTCCCTTTGATCTGATTCAAGAGAAAAGTTATGAGCACTTTAATCTGCACTAATGAAATCCTTCTTTTCACGCAATTTTTTTCATGGAGCTTCTTATGTATAATAAGACAAGAGAGAAATGTCATAATATGAAATCTTCTATTCATCTATACTTTAAATCCTATGCATGAAAGATATAAGCCAGTACAACATTCCATTCCTACTTCGTAGTAGTATTTCGTAGTAGTGACAATATTATTCTAAAAATTTTAATAAATGGAAAAAGTTCGTCATCTTTTCGTTATCACTGCCATTCAATCTTGGTGTACTCTATAGTTATAGAAAGTTATTATAAGTATTTTAACATCTAAATATTTTTGTATGCATACCATGGTGTAAGAAAAAAGACGTCAAAAGGCTAAAAAAAATGTAATAGGTTTTTATCAAAGAGCCGTTCTCCTTCTCATCATTCATTTGCTTTTTCATCATCATGAGTAACATGCTCAATGAAACATGTAGGGAATTATAAATTTTTGAGGTGTCTCTCTCTCTGTGTCTGTCTGTCTTTTATCTATTAGGCTATTGAATTAATGAATGTTTTGAGGAGGGGATTAGCGATTTGCGCATATTTTTTCATATTTTATATTTAGGTATACCTATACATATGGTATAAAAATTAGAAATATGTATACGTAAACATGTACTCATGGGTCATACAGTAGATAGTGTGTCGTATATACATTGTACACTGTACACTGTACATTGCAGAAAGTAGAAACTTGAACTTGTCGGATTTTGACCAAGTGTACATGCATATTATATTATTATTGCCCAAGGACTTTTGCTTCTTCCGCTGTTTATCCATACGGAAGTTACACAAAATACATATTTAATGTATTTACACTGTACATTGTACATTGTGCATATTACATGCAGAATGTAGACTTTGTAGAATGTAGATTTTGTAGATGTACAGTGTACATAAATAAGTCCTGGACAGCAGCAGACAACATAGACTTTCCACATTCCACCAAATACTGATATATTACAATTTACAATGTAGTATGTCAGAGAAAGGAAGTAAAATGAGAAAAGACCCGGTCGTGAATCATGTGTAAACATGAAATCACTTTTAACTTTTAACCCCATCCTCCGTCCTCCATCCTCTGTCCTCTACATACGAGATATTAGACTATATTATATAATGTGCTGTTTCCTTTTTCCTTAATACTAGACAGATACACTAGATACTGGATACTTGATACTTGATGTCCCTTTCTCTTGTTTTCTTTTTCCCTTTCCATATTTCATGTTTCATATTTCGGAACTCAGGACAATATCAGTGCAGGATGAGACTCAAGTATCAAGTATCAAGTGTAAAAGCTCTCTCTCTCTCTCTCAAATTTCCAAAATCTTTCATCCATTTCATTGTCTTATTATTTTCACAATTCACAATTTTGTACAATGAACACGTACACATTGTATGTTTGCATAATGTTTCTTTTAACTTGTACCCTGTGACTTTTCCAAGAAGAAGAAAAATGAGGGGAGGAAAGTTAGCCGTTAGCCCTTTGTGCCATTTTTATGGCTTATGGCTTATCGCCGCACCAAACACCATATATAGCAAATATTTATGGAAGAAAATATGGACTATAAATTAGCAAGTGATAATTTTAAGGAAAAAGGAAAACCCATATCATATGCATCTTATCACAAGTCATAAGTCACACAGGAATGGTGCTTGACTTTAAGTGCATAATAAATTTTTGAGACACTTTTTCAAAGATGTATAAAGATGGATAAATATCTATCTTGTCAGCTGTTTTGTGTGTTGTATTCCACATGTAGACTTTAGACTAGAGACCAGGGGCGACATAATATGTGTTGTGCATGTGCAGTTGCTTGTAGCTTGTAGTTGGTACAAGTAACAAGTTTGAAACTATAGGCTATAGATTATAGATGCTTGTAGTGTCATGTACAAGTAAAATGTAGTCAAGTAGATTAATTTGCCTGTTGTAGAGGTTTACATAGAAAGTAAAAATAAAAATAAAATTTTATATCATGTACTCAAAACTCAAAGCAATTTCATAAGTAAATGAGCATAATATAAAACCTTAAAAAAGTATAAAAAGTAAAGCGCTCACATTTTATCACAATCTTAACGGCTACTAAAATAAATAATAAGAGAAAAACAGAGTACGTGCTGAATACTGAATACTCTGAGCTCTGAGCCTGACACTGTGAGCTAAAATTATTACTAATATATTAATGGGGAAATGTAAAACGTCTTCTGTTTTGTATGCAATAAATTCTATGAAAAATGAAAACCAACAAGAACAACATGCGTTTTATTTCATATATGAAATATCTGATAAAACTACCTCTACATAGTTTTTATATTATACTTTAGTATTATCGCCCTACCTGGTTTTGCAGTCGTGCAGTC
>JABASP010002409.1:0-20355 GCA_019776565.1 Sminthurinus signatus | reverse complement strand
TGAAATCTGAATAGTAAAAACATATTGTTGTATAATATTATACATTTGATTGAATATTATGCTTTTCCACTACAAGCTTATATTATAGTCATAATAATAATGATTTCAGAATATATATAATTTAAGTATAAAATAAATGTGTATAAAAGACGTGTGCTATTCATATGTAGCTGTTTTCCTTTTTGTGTATAATAAAAGTATATATAGTAGGGTTGAAAGTTCACATTTTCAAAAAAAACTGTAAAGAAAAAGGAACAAATATAATATATTATATGCGCGTCCATTTTAGACTTCTAAAATACTTTGTTAAATTGTCTTCTGTAATATAGAACGTATTAATAATAATATATATATAGTGTATAGATAATATATATGAATATTATTGTAGAGTGCTGAAACCATTTGATTTTGAAGGATACGAAAAAGTTGTACAATATTTTATCTCTTTTTCATGAGATATTGAAAACAAAATTGCCAAATTATTTTGTACTATAAAAAATAATATTAATTAATTATTACGTAAAATATAAAACGAATTCTGGAAACGAACAACTGAAAACACACGCAAAACATTATATAACGCGTAATCTATTACATGTAATGAAAAATTCATGAAAATGATTTTCTGAAAAAGTAATAAATATTGCATAAATCTAAAAACAACAAAATTGTATAATTTCTTGTGTATTTAAAGGGTTAGAAAACTTGATTCATAATTCCATTGTTTCGCATTATAGTCATAAAGTAGTACACATAGAATTATATATGCATTTTATGGATATCTGTGGAACCCAATCGAAATTTAAAAAAATGTTAACTGGTTTTGAGGTTTAGACAAGAAACGAGACTTTTCATTGACTTTGAAAAAAAGTGTTCTATTTAAGCTGACTTTTGGCATTCTACATTTCTACTGTTTTTCAGGTCTGTCAACTGAATATGTACCATATTGAGGAGAAATTTTGTCTTTTTGAGAAATTTTGAAAAACACACTTCTCCATTGTTTTTTTAATGAAATTTTCTTAAAATAAAGTCCAAAAATAAAAGCTCTCAGTAAACGCTCATCAGTACTCAGTATACATGAATAGAAATAGGTATAAAATACATGGAATATTTTTATAAATACACACACGTTCTACAATGTGTAGTCGTATTTCTAAGCTTGGATATCCAAAATACGCTTGAGGCTGTTTTATCACATCCTTGATACATTGGTGGTCGTTATATTTTTCCAATGTAGATTGAGCACTATAAGACTATAAGAGCGAGTTTTATATTTTTTCAACTGTCATTTCTTGCCGTTGCAGCCTTACATAGATAAATAAAGACTTTAACGATTTGTACAATTAGTTTACTTCTATATATCGACTTATTCTACTTGACAGGTAACAATTATTATTATTTCTAATTTTTTGTTCATTTAGCCATTTTCAGTATACACAAGTATCAAATCATATTAAATACAAGACAAAGCGTTTGTAATTTTGTTTGTAAATATCACATATCACAATATTATAATATATTATAGAAGATAGAAGTTCATTCAATCACAATCAAAATGGAACCAACAAAAACAGAAACAACTCCAGAATTAAGGAGTACTAAATTATCCTCAGGATCTCAAGATGGACCACTTCCATGTACTCCAACTAATCCACCTCGACACCGAATATTAGATTCATTATCTAATACCGGTGAATGTAGAACTCCTACGTTACTCAAAATTCCAGCTTCTCCAACACTACAGAGACTTGGCTATGGAACAGGTATACATATACATACTTTTAATTTTTAATACTTATGTACATAGTTCAAATATTCTTATACATATATATAGTTATTTCATGTACATAGTGGATAATATATAGACTTTAAAGTTAAAAATCCTTAGTTACTTAATGTGTGTTGTGATTTGAATTATATTTATACCAAAAACTAACATATTATCATGATATTTAATTGAATAACTTAGGAATCGGTGTATTCCTTTTGGAACGT
Organism: Sminthurinus signatus; assembly: GCA_019776565.1. Lineage (NCBI taxonomy): Eukaryota > Metazoa > Arthropoda > Collembola > Symphypleona > Katiannidae > Sminthurinus > Sminthurinus signatus. The sequence goes on along the minus strand of JABASP010002409.1, from coordinate 18,360 downwards.
AGTCCTCGTGCATCTGGAGAAATCAGATCTCCATGGGCAATCAAAAAACTGACTCAAATGAAAAATAAAAGTTCATATGAATCAAGACTTGAACATGAGGCTAACATCTTGAAGGCATTAAACCATCCAAACATTATTGGATACAGAGCATTTGTCAAACCAAGTCCATTGAGTGATAAATCATTTTTGGCCATGGAAAAAGCTTCTGCTTCCCTTGCTGATTTATGGTTGGTTCTACTTTTTTCCTTAAGCTATTTTTCCCTATGTGTAAAATTATGGTGTACTCTATAATGAATTTGATATGGGAATAAAATGTAGCAAATTGTGTTTGATGCATTCTTAAAACTAAAAGCTATAGTGTACATATGTAACATTTTTTAATCTGTTTATATAATATAGTGAAGTACGTTGTGATGAAGCTGGGATTCGTGGTGATTGTGAACCTTTTCCAGCAGCTCAAATCAACAAAGTTGGAGAGGATGTTGCAAAAGCTCTTGTGTATTTGCATGATGAGAAGAAAATTCTTCATGGAGATGTAAAATCTTTTTATTATTGGATTTGTCTTATTAATATTATTGGATTTATCTTACTATTACTATTATTATTATTTCCTTTTAATCTAGGTAAAATCTGCAAATGTTCTGATTTTTGGAGATTTTGAAACTATCAAGTTATGTGACTTTGGAGTTTCTCGATTCCTTAAAGATGATGGTACTGTCGAGGGTGAATATGTTGGAACAGAGGTAATAATTATGTTGTTTATTTAAAGTATAATATTGTAATTTTAATATTTAATACGTGTACTTCACATGTATTTAACTATTGACATATTATGATAATATAGTATGCATTATTTCAGTACTTGCTATCATGAGAAACAGAAGAATTATAATTTATAATATATTTTTGAAAATTGTATTACTTACTTACTTAAAAGGTTTGGACACCAATGGAAGTCATAAGAAAGCAAAGAAATTTACCACATGAACCAATTACTCACAAGGTACAAATACATGTATATGTATATACGTATACATATTTATTCACACTGTATTTCTCTTTACTTATGATGATATTTTATTCTTTGACTTTCTGTACCTTATAATATATGTAATATCTTTAAAACTTCTAGGCTGATATCTTTGCATATGGCATGACATTATTTGAAATGCTTACTTGTAAAACACCACATCTCCCTACTGCTGATTATCCATGTACTGAAGGAGGAACAGAACTAGATGATGTGAGCTTTGATGAGGAAGCATTTGAAGAAAATTTGGCTCAAGTAGTTGGTAAGTTTCTGTGTATTTTAAATACCTTTATTTTTTATTTAAATGTAAAATATAATAATTATTATTGAAATTTATATCTTTGAATTTATAAAAATGTGTTTTAATACATGTTCCTCTTCTTATTTACAAAATTATATAGGAACTCGTCCTTATTTACCGGACATAGATTTTGATGAAAGTTATAACAGCATACTTGCCCTTTTCTTTTGTTGTACCGAAGAGACACCAAGTAAACGACCCGATGCAAAAGACATTCTACAAGTTTTCACATCACCAATACTTCCAAAACTTAACTTATCACAGACTGAAGATGGTAGTTCTGATGAAGATGTGTCATCTTAAACTACTTTTTTTTATATTGACTTATTGACCACTTCAATCAAAGAATTTTAACCCCGTCCAGGTACATATGTATGTAAATAGTATAATACACACATATAATATATAGAATACTATAATGTGTTCCTACACAAAAGTTTTTAAACTTTAAACAAAATTGTATTGTTATACATTGAAATTCATATGCTCATTTTGTACTGAAAAATTCAGTTCCAAATATTTTTGTATGGTGTATATCTTATGTATAGTCTGTGTACTTGGAAGTTTATACATATTCTTCATTTTTATCTGTGTTTATAACAATTATTCATAAAACTTTTGTTGATAATCACAGGTTTTTCGAACAAATAATAATAATATTGTTCCAATTTGTCATTCCGTATGACATGTATGCATACATGCAAATTATAAAATATATGTGTATAAATGACAAAGAGATAGGTTGAGACACATAGTCCATAGAAAAATAGAGATATAGTCCTAACTTTTTTTTTAGAATTTGATGTTTTTCATAATACGATCATTTTTAATCACTTTTTGTTTTAGAGGATTTTTATGATTTTACTATTTTATTTTCTGAGTACTAAAACTCGAATACTATATTTTACTTTACATAGAAAATAGAATGTACAAATTACAAATGTCTACTTTTTAACAAAGATATAAGATTTAAATTATATACTACCAATTTAATATTTTAATTTTAACATTGCAATTACCGAATCGGCTCGAATTGACCGGCATAGGTTTGTAATAATATATTTGAACGTGCTCCTGACTCGAATCCTGCTGCGTTTCGAATAGTACAAGGCCAAAGAAGAAAGAAGCAAAAGGAATTTTGTTGTACGGCTGCCGGACAAATTTGAGTAAATACGGCGTATCATTTTATATGCATAGCTTTTGTAATAAATTTAAAACAGAATAATAATTACTATCAAAATGAAAAGTTGAAAGTGTGTGTATTATGGTGTATTTGTTTTTTATGTTCATTATTTCAGTTTTTCCATGTACCATTTTTAAGTTGCCCTTACATATTTTAGTACGTTGTTGTAAAATATAAATATTTTTGAAACAAAAGATACAGCATTATTTAATATATATATATACACTTTTTATACTTGCATGGTAAAAAGGGCGTTCGGGGCATGAAACATTGATGATTTTTTGAACAGGTAACCAAGTTTAAATCATATCTAGCTTCTTTTTTTTGTTTTTTTATCCATGAAAAGTAGCGTATGCATTTACATAGATTATAGATTCCCTTTTGTTACTTGCTCCGCAAGTTTTTGTTCAAGGCACAAGGCATACAAAACTCTCTCTTTCTTTCTTCCTAACTATCTCGGAATGCAAAAATATTGTAATACAAGAACAGGTGTAGCCTTCGGACTTGTGTGTACACATGTGTGTAAGACTTACACACAAACACTGCGTTCAGTATTTTAAAAAAATTCCATAGTTTGTACACAAATATTAGCAGCACTCATTAGTTTTTGTTTTTTAAAAACTATACACTCGAGCTTTAAGCTTGGAGAAGATGTATTACTGACTTACAATTTGGTTTCATATTTTGTATTCATGTCATCTTTCTCTTGTCTAGTGTTTATGTGAGATCCAAAAGAAAAGTATGTATAAGAGAAAAACTAGGAATGAAATATGAAATACACACACAAGTGTACTACCTATAGAATATAGAACGCATAATATACTTGATACTGGTCAGACAGCTATTTTCTTCCAGCAGATGATAATCATGATGATGATAATAGTTATGATGTTGCCAGGAAAACTGGAGCAAGGAGGAAAGGAATAAATGCATTTTTGAAGTTTTGTATTCACTTTCGCTTTCTACAAGAAGCAGATAGATTCTGAAATTCCTACAGTCTACAGTCTACACACACAGAGTCTACTACTAAAACGCTGTGTGTCAGAGCAGATTGCCTTCATATCTTCCCTTTTCTTTTTCTTCTTCTTTTCTCGTTTCAACTTTGTCTATTCAATTTGATGTGTTCCTGCTTTCAATAATAATAATTATTACGCAGTGGGCTAGTTGTTGTCCAGATTTTTTTTTAAGTCAAAAGGTCTTATCTCCATTTTAATCAATGCTCCAACAACATAATATATATACACATGTTACAGGTTACAGGTGAATTTACATTTTCATTGTACAAAACCATACATTGTACATAGTACTAGGTACACAGACACGGGTAGTGCATATAATTGTACAACATCAATGGTTAAAAGTTAGTAGATTGGTCGATCTTGAGCCTTTTCTGAATTTATGTGGTATGCGTACATTTATGTTACCTATACGTAGTCCATTCTTTTAAGAACTAACAAATGCATGGATCATGGATTAGATTAAAACTTGCAAGCACTTCAGTTTATTTCATGAAATGAATCTTTTTTTTAAAAAAATAATATAAAATAAAGCGGAGGAAATCTCAACAATTTCAACATTTTTGTACAAAAAAAGGAGTAGAAAAATACAAAAGGGATGGAAAACTTTTCCTTTTCCAAGCTGGCATACATTATACAGTATGCATGTGAGTAATATTAATAATCTAGAAATTATCCAATCCGTATCTTATAACTTCCCCAAAAGAAAATTTCAGATATTCTCATTTTTCATTTCTCCTTTGAAAACAATTTAAAGAGATCTCTCAGTGTTTCTTTTATAGAATTTTACTCAAAATATTATTGGCTTACACCGCCCATTGCTTTTGATGTACATGTACGTTGTATGTGTAATGTGTACTGTGTTCATGTGTAAAAAGTAAAAAGGGATCTTGTTAATGAACCGGAAAGTCTATTCTTATATAGGAAATTGAGTTCTTTACACCATAAAACATCATTCATTATGATTAGAAAAAAAACTACACAAGTACAGGACAATGTGAGGATGAAAAAAAACTGAAAAGACAATGTTCGGGAGAGTGAATGGACTTGACAAACAGCTACTTATAAATAAATGTACAAGTATTATAAAATATACAATGCATGTATATACTTTTTGTATGTAGTATGTATACTGAATGAAAAAAACGATTGGTTCTATGAAGAAAGGTGTTTAATAATACATAACACATAATACTATTGTTATTGTCTTATTATTTTTGTAGAAGGTTTGTGTGTATGTGAAGTATGCATGGATACAGTATACAGGTGTAGAAGGTAGGTAAAAAAGGATGGATTCATCAGGAGCGTACGTATTACACATACTCACAACTATACCTTGATCACTTGCCTTGCCTAAAGTCAGAAGATGTGTAATGTGTAATGAGTATATAGCCACATAAGTTATTGCCCCTTTTGCTTTTTATATCTACCAGTCTTTGTCTTGTTCACTATTTTCATTTCATTCTTGAAACTATTTTCCCCCACTACAAAGTCATCATAACCACCTTGCCTTTGGTCTTTGTATAGGACTTATACGTGTACCACACAATACACAATACATAATACCAACGTAATGCTTACAAGTCCGTGTAGTATGTATTAGATAATAATGGAATGAAACGAGAAGCGTCAGGGAATCTTTCTTATGTTATGTATAATACATCAATAGAAATTTACAAACTACCTTTGTCTTTTGTCTATCATTACTATTACATATCTGTATAATATACACAAGGCATGTGTATATAGTTCCATTGTTGTTGAGAGTTGAGAACATCACGGTGTAAAAAAGAGAAAAAAATACAGTAAACTTGAGTAAAAATATTTGAGTAAGTGTGTGTGTATGGTGTGTGTGTGTGTGTGTAAAAGAGAAGTCAAGTGCATGGCTTTTTTCTCCCGAATATAAGAATCCAATATCCAATTGAATACTCAATACTCAATCAGCTTGAATCTTGAATCTTGAATAGAGTTGTGTGTGATGTGTGATACTACAAAACACAACTGGTACTAGTATAGAAGATCGTCTTTATTACTTTTTACTTTTTACCTGTTGCGTGTATATGGGGATGAAGAATCAAATCAAGTCTCAAGTTCAGGCTTACATCAGGAGATTCCTTTCTGGCAGTATAACCATCTTTCCAAGTTCAAGTCCGACTCATTCTTTCTCTGTACTTGCTCCGTAACAGACCGGTCCGTGTCTTTGCTCCGTCATCTGCGAATTTAGCTTTACACAGTTTGCTTGTGACATTAATTTGAATTAAAGACTGAACAGGAAGAGTTACTCGACTATACATTACACACATATATAACAATATATAAATAGATAAGTACCTACACTGAGTACAGATTACTTCTATCCATCTTCAGTCACATCACACACACACTCATATAGTGAAGCAGAGAAAGTTATAGTTTTATCAGAATGGGGTATCGTGTGCATCAAGTGATTCCGACGCTTCTGCTATGGATCATACTTGTCCAAGTTATCTGCTGCCAAGGTAGGGGTAAGACTTGTAGACTTTCTTTCATAATTTATAAATTCAGTTTCTCTTTCTATATAGTTTTAATACATTTTCCAGTTTCATCACATATATTTCAGACGGAAACAATTTATTTCCCGACTTCTACAAATATGACTCATAGAAACTTTATTGTCTTTTCTAAGCATGTGTATATATATATTTCTGCATTTATTCATGTCTTTTGTATATATACGTGTAAGTAGTAAGTATGCAATTTTAAAGTTATTTTTATTAATGTTTGTAAGTTATAATTTATAAATTTGTTTTTCATACATTCCCATTACACCCATTTTCATTCCTCATACACACATTTGAATATCTCCTCTTTTTCGTTTTGTAATTGTTAGTTTTTAATTTATGTACAACAAAACTTGATCCTTTTGCTTTAGCTTTAGTTTCATGCTGTACATTGTACATATTGCCCCTTCAATTTAAGGATAAATAATGCACAATGTACATACAATGATCTAGTTAGTAAGTCCGTAATCAAGCAAATGATTGTTTTTGTTATTCATGAAAAACAGCTCAGAATCGCAATATAAAATTAATTGCGATGAATGGGAATCAGTACTGGTTCAGTTCAACGTCACCCTATTCACCTCAGGTCTGTTCATAATTTTGAAAAAATAATAACACACATAATATCATCTAAATCTAAAAAATTACAGTTCCAGCATTGATAAGTATTGATGATCTAAATTTTAAATTACTTTGTGAATGACTTATGTCTAATGTCTACAGTTGAACTTCCATCTTGCGTACCAATATTGTCGGACTTTGGGCTTGCAACTTGCGGTATGTATACTATCTTAGTCATTTTCCTTTTCATGTTCCAGTTACGCACAATCAGTTTCTGGCTTTGTTTTATGAATGTATTTTGTATTTGTTATTGAATACTGTAACATCCTGTCTTAAATTAAAGTACGACTGATGAATATGATACATGATACACAAAGGTTGATTTGAAATCAAGATGTGCATCTGAATAAATGCGTACATACTACATACAGATTTATATATTTATACTATGTATTTCAGGTGTTGGAAACAAAGGAAGAAGTGGACTTAATTGCCTCATATTTGAAGACCACAGATGGTTAGTATTCTCTTAAAATACGCAACACTTTTATTTGCTTTGCATATAAAATTAGATATATCTGCATATTATTTATAATGTATACATATTACATATTAGCTGCTTCACTTACACTAGATTATTTGAGATTTTCTCATGTGATATGTGCATAAAATCTTCATTTTTTGTACACGGCCTTTGAAAGGTAAAGGCGTTTTTTCACTGCTTGAAGAGTACCTTACAAACTCTGTTTCCTCGTAGTGTTTATAACTTAAATAACTATCTGTATAAGTGCTACAATTACTCGCAGTTAGTCTGATATATTTGACATTATCTGAATCTTACCTCTGCGGCTGTACTAGATCGTTTTTGCGGTCTTTGTTTATAGGTGTTGCATTCCTCATTATTCCCCACTCAGATTTTTTGTGCATGTTTTTTGATTTTAGTTTGTCTTAGAAAGGATATTATATTGAATTTTTTTGTAGCATTTGTAAAATTTATGCACCCAAAGGATGCTTTTGATGTTATTCAAGTTTTTTGGAGTTTTGGTCATAAAAGTAATAATACTATTTCATACAAAGCCGTTTTAATACAAAGCAAAAATCAAAATGAGACTGGCAACGACCTTTCACCCTTTTTTTCTAATACATCGATCCTTTGATTTTGGTTTGCTTTGTAATTAGTAATTACCCAGCCGCCACAGGATCTCGGTTTACTGTAATAATGTACAAAATAAGATACATATGTTCATATGTTAGTACAAAAGATGTATACTACATGTGTACAGTCTGTTTTTTGTCAGTAGTTAGTTGAAATTTAAGTTTATTACAAGTTACAAGTCTATACAAAAATTGAAAGAAAGAAAAGGAAAGCATCCCCAAAGTCTCAAGTAGCCCATTGCATTGTAGATCATTGTACATAAAACAGAGGTTCTTGAATATTATACTCACCTCATCCATCGGCACAAGATATACAATGTCATGTTTTAGATGTAAATAACTTTTGTTACTTATTACTCTCTACTCCCTTTTTTTGTATCGATGGCCGGATCTTTTTATGCATGTAGACGATGGTAAATTAATCAATATGAGATAATTTTAAACCCATAAGTTATAGAGAACCAGTTGAAAGAACAAGAGGGTATCTTGAGACTTTTGATGAAAAACTGTCATATTCATATTGAATGAATACTTACTTTTATCATGTTCTCTTGATTTATGATGATTTATGGGGTTGTATGTTGTATCAGACAATCATTTTTAAACAAATTAAGGTCCAGTCAAGTAAATATATGAAGGAAAGTAAAAGTGTTCATATTGCTTATGTTCCCGACAGTGAAGGACGGGCTTTATGTAAAGAAATATCTGTATATATATGTATGCTTATTGCTCATTGTCATTGATGTTTTATACCATACATATTATAGGAAACACGGGAAGGGAATACTGGACAAGTGGAAATAAATTAGGATCTGACGACAGTTGGATTTGGATGTCAAGTGGTGAACAATTGAATACGACATTTTCTGAGTATTGGCTTCAGCAAAAGCAACAAACAGCAGTTGGGTTAGTCCTATCTAGTTTTAGTTTATTTTTTCTGTATTGTTCATCTATGTACGTACTACATTATGTGAATCAAAGTATGTGTGTGTGTGTGTTGCATAATTTATTGCTTCCAATGTATAAAAAAATGGTCAGTGGAATACATTCAAAAGTGTATTAGAAACAAACGTTTTTATCTCATTAATGGTGCAATATCATTTCATACTTTGGGCTGCAAATGAAGTGAATTAGATGGAGATAGAACGACTAAAGTATTTTAGTGGCGTTATTACGCTAATGAAGTATATAATAAAAGTAATGTTTTTATTGTATGTAGCTTGAATCTTGAACGCAATCTGAATGTACACTGCTGTGTATACATTTTATATGTGAGATACAAGTAGCTGTAAAATTTGCCGTTTATGGGAAAAGATAATAGAGGCAACTGAAATAAAGTAAAAATACTTTCTCAAGTTTTCCAATAGGTTTCTAGGTTTTGTTGTATGAAAATTTAAAAATTTAAAACTGTACAATGTGTATTTATCATAACTTCATGGCCATCTTACACCTTACGCATTACAAGAGAATAGAGAATACACATGCCTACGTATGTGTTTTATGCTATAGTCCATGATCACATAGATATATGTACTTACATAAAATATAGTTATCACCGTATATTATGATTAAAAATTCACACGGCTTAAATTTTAAGAATTTTAACGTACCTATATTATTTATTTGCAATAATAATTATTACAGAACCGGAAGAAATTGTATGACAATGCAAGTTAGCTCATTGAGCAAACGGACATTATTTTCTCCAGAAGACTGTGGAAAGCCCCTCTCATTCATTTGTGAACAACTGAGATGCCTTTACTACAATTATCCAGTAACACCTTTTCCAGATCCTGAAAAAGATGCTGAAATTGCTGCATTGAGAGCAGATTTAGATGCCTCCAGCTCAACAGATACAGTTTCTCAGTCTCGGTAAGGTTAGTATGAATGTATACACGTATACTTATTTATGATTTAATATTTTTTCCATACACTATACATTATTATTAAATACACTTTGTACACAATAAGATCATTTCTATATTATATTATACATAATACATATATATAATGCGAATTTCACATGATACACACAGACGCAGCCCTTTATCTTTAATGGAGAAAGGGAAAATGAGTCCTGTGTATTACCTACTTTTCCGGATTATGACTTGAAAAGTTATCTATTTACACAAATGTATAACATACAATATAATACAAATCCACATGTATACATGTATATTGTTCAAAGTTAAAGACAAGTAGTAGTAGTGGTGTATATAAACTAAACTCTTTTTTGTATATATATTTGGAAATTTTACAGTTCCTTTCCCCATCTATTTCAAGACGATTCAATGAGAATTCAAAATTATCTTTTAAATGCAGGAAAAGACAAGTACGCTGAACAAAATCTACCATACGCTCTCCGAAGACGGATTTCTATGAGACCCCCAATTTCCTCACTACAAGAAACTCAAGTAATTCATCAAGAACATCCAGAATCTGAATCTGACTCACAATTTAGCCATAGACTTGGAGTACCAGTTGACAGTCATATTACTAGTACTACTGCTAGTTCTCCTCCTTCAAATACTACTACTACTACTACTACTACTGCTCAAGAATCTGTAATTCCAACAACTAGTACAACATTTCAATTAGGATCAACTAAAACTCCAAACATAGACAATTTGAACTTTGTCACTGTAAAAAATGTACTCGTATCCAAATCTGAAAAAGTTTCATATTCTTCCAATTACAGTAATATTCATGGTATTCCCTTATCACCCTCTCCTTATTATCAGGGACAAAAAGCCTACTACAGACAACAGCAACAACAACAACAACCAATCAGTGTTGGCAATCCTAATAGTAATGACTTTCTCTCTGGTATTCAAGTAGACTCTGTCACAACAACAACCACACATCAAGAACATCATGAACATGAAGCTACAGAAACCGTCTTTTATGATGATATACCACAGGAACATACAGAAAATTATCATTTTGATGACAGTGAAACTGAAATTATCTCTTCTCAAGAAAATGACGGGATGAGTAAAGACAAAATAATACTAGTAGAACCAGAAGAGCCACAACCTCAACCTCAAAATCCAATCAAAATGTTTCAATTTCAACGAAGTAAAGTTCCCGTCAGTTGGAGTTTTAAAACTAAACCATGAAAACAATTTGAAACCATACTAAATATATAACAGTTTTGTTTACTCTTTTTTTTACTACATTTTAAAGGAATGTATTTGAATACCCACATATACATATATATATAGTATACACGCCAGTGTACACATATTATACTGTATATTCATTTATACTGACACAAATTAACTTTAGACTGTTCATTTCAAATGCATTTATAGTGGGGTTTTTTTCCATTTTATTTATTTATTTTTTATTTATTCACACAAAAACTTTTCTTAGTTCTTAGTTAATAGAATATCTATATATATGTGTAGTTAATTCCAGCGTATTTTGGATAATTTAGGCTGTGTGAGTTACTGTTTGACAAAAACTATATATAGTTTCTACTACAGTGTGTACTTAATTTGTATTGTGACACTTATTTTGTATTTTTGAATTATAATGGACTTGAGAATTACATGTCATTATAGTAGTATACTCAAAAGTCTCATATAATATTTCCCAAAGTTATAAGTAAAATACATATATATTTCAATTTTCAATGTATTTATACAAAAGGCCTGTAAACTGTAAAGTCAAGCTAAAATGTGAAACCCAATAATTGGGGACTGGGTAGACACATATGTTTTACACTAGACGTTTTTGTCTCTTTGTTGTATAGAGGTTTTGTAGCATAATATATAATATGCATATTAAAAGTATATATAGGTTAATGGCTATTTGTCTTCTAACTTCAAAAGTGTATGTAGATACACAACTATATTGTTAAAAAGTATGTATACATGTAACATGTATGTTGTTTTAATTATATACTGTAAGCAGTACCATTTTGTTTCATCATATATATATATACTTATTTGCATTTTAAACATGCACATAATATATCTATATACATGTGTAATGTGTATACTGTATACTTATGTGTATACTTTATATGCCGTTATTTTATAAATTTATGAATTATTTTAATGCCATAGCCTATTGCCTATATAGTCCTATTAGTATAGTTTTATTTAAATATATAGTATGTAGTTAAATGCATGTTGTTAAATTTTCATGTATTCAAAATTCAGATGAGCAAAAATTTCTAAACTAAACATATTATTTATACTTAAACTGGAGAATATTTAAATAAATAAAAGTTCAATGAAAGCAAAAAAAAGCCCTTTTACGTGTGTCATGTATTTTTAATTTTTAATGCATTTACGTTTTACATAATATAAAAGTACTGAATATTTTTTATGTATTCAAATTATATAGTTAAACAAAAGTCCTTTAATATTTTATGCCTATTTTTCTCTTGTCTATTCAGATATAGGATAAAATATAATTTACATGTTATTATAATATACTTACCTTTCACTCTTAAACATAATATTCAAAGCATACTAAATTAAATTATAGAAGTGTACTTAACCAGGCGTTTGACGTTTCTAGCCCTTTTCCGTATATGTATCTCATGCATCACCAATCTACAATGTACTAGTATGTACATATATGTAAAAAGCTCACATTCGTTCGAATGTAACGAACGAAATTTTAAAATCTCTGGGTTCTGGCTCTGTCCATTTTTTCCTTCCAGCCAAAACTCAATTAAAGTAACAATTTAAAGCTTATTTAGCTTGATATTTTACATTAATATCTATTCTACGTTAAAGTTTATTCAAGTGACTAACATATTTTTAAATCGAAAGTGTTTAAAACTAGGAATAACAAGCTTGAATAATATAAAAAGACTCGTCATCTGCTGTGCTGTGAAATTTTTTTAAAGACATAATATAATATTTAAAAATAACATTTTTTTTGTATCAAAATTATAGTTTAGTTGTTAGAAATTTAATAATAATTGAAGACTTACTACCTCTGGAACTACAGTTTGTCCAATTACGTCGATATTTATTATTTTTCTATTGTATTTATTGACATAATATCCTCTCTCTCTGTATCATAATATAGTGTGTAGTTTATTTTAGGGGAAAATTGTGTGTCTGCTTTACTTAATTATCATTATTCGTATCTAGTAAGTTCTTTTTATATATATCTTAATCCACTTATCATTTTATTATTATATTGTGATGTATCTCATGTGTTAATTATATAATATACATCTTGCATAAGCAAGCAAAGAAATTTGAGTATTCATTTGTTATTTGTTGAATATTTTTATATCCTTTATCCTTTGACCTTTGATCAATGTATAAAACATAAAACATGTTGAAATGTTCTTAAACATGTAATATTATGAAATAGGGTGTTTGAGAAATTTGATTGAAGAACTTCTTTTTTTTACACCATATGTACAGTATAGTTTTAATTTGAAATAATTTGAAATGTAAATATATATAACTTTGTTAAAACTTTTTAAAGGAATTATAATATTATTGTTATGTTTTCATTGTAGAATATGGCACAAAACGTGAGTCCCAGAGGTGGTAGACTTGGATCAAAAACTAATGATGGTTCTGCAACTAATTCAAGAGATACTCATTCTGTTAGCAAAAGGTATGTAGTGTGTAAAGTATTGTTATTTTTTGATGAAATATTTCTCTTATTATTCATCCTACTTAATGTAATTTTGATAAATTGAATGGTCAAAAATAGTAAATGTGTCCACACGTAATAATTACTTGTTTGTCGTTGTATTTTTTTGAACATTTTTAGGCTTCATTCTGAATTGATGACTTTAATGGTATGCTCTTCTTCTTTTATGTACATCCATTTTTCAAAGTATCAATAATCTTGTATATTATGTATTACATATGTTGTAAAACAAATAGTAGATTAATATTTATGCTTTGTGATGTATTATTTTACAGACTAAGGGTGATAAAGGAATTTCTGCTTTTCCTGATGGAGACAATATTTTCAAGTGGGTGGGTACAATTCAAGGACCTGAAGAATCTGTTTTCAGTGGAATTACCTTTAAATTGGTAATTTTTTTTTTTAATGCAAATCTGAACATTGTATGGGTTCTTAATATTTTCTAATATTGTAATGCACATGTATTTTATGTATATTGTCTGGTTTCATTTTCTATATATAATCCACAATATGTACTTTATTTTTGTTTTAAAAAAAATAGTCTCTAGAATTTCCAAGTGGTTATCCATACACCGTAAGCCTACACTTCATATTTTTTATATTTTATATTATACATTAATAAACAAATTTTTTGTTGTTGTTGTCGATGTTTAACATGATGTAAAACTTGAATCTTTGTTCAGCCAGTATATTAGCTTCCAATGTATTTTAAATATTTATTTAGGCTCCAGCTGTCAAATTCACTTCTCCTTGTTTTCATCCTAACGTTGATACAGCTGGAAATATTTGCCTGGATATTCTTAAAGACAAATGGTCCGCTCTTCTGGATGTGAGAACTATACTCATCTCAATTCAATCTCTTCTCGGCGGTAAGTATACTTTCATTCATTTTTTTAGAAATGTCTTTACAACTTAAAGTGGTGTCTGATTATTATTATTATGTCTTTGTTTCCTTGCATTTTTCCAATACACATTTCCAAAATTTTTATCCACAAAAAAACTTACTGTAATTTTTTTTGTATTATATTCATACAGATCCTAATAATGAAAGTCCATTAAATTCAAAAGCCGCAATTTTGTGGAAAAACCAAGAATTATACAGAAAACATTTGCACGAAGTAGTTCATAAAAACTCCAATTAATTTATTAGAATTTAGCTCCCATTATTACAAATATAACAGTTTAGTTAACCAATGTCATCGATGATTTTGAAAACTTCAAAAAACGTTTTCTCTCCTTTTTTTAAGTAAAAAAAGAGTGAAAAAAAGTCGCAATTTATCAAATTCATACCTCCTTTCGGTAAATAAGAAGGAACTTTCCTGATTTACGAAGCACACACTATCAAACTTTGAACATCAAATTGTACGGATCATGTATAATAGATAAAATAGTATAAAAATGATATTTGGTTATATCATGCTCCAAAACTTTTGTAAAAAAAAATAATAAAGCATAAAAACCTGATGAAAAGTTCTTAAATAATATTATTATGATAATAGGTAATAGGTAATATTGATTATTATAAAGTAGTTACTATTATTATTATTATTGAATATAATCAAGGTTATTTACTTGGGTCTTCTTATAAAAACAATAAGAGTTTTAATTTTATACAGCCAATAGAACAATAGAAGTTTTCATTATGTGAATAGTCAAGCCCAGATAGAACATGGGTTTCATTCAATATTCGATATAATTTAATTTAAACAACAACGCGTATTCAAAATTTCAAATGTAAAATAGAAATTATACGTTTACAGAGAAAAAGCTTACCGTACCTATTTTCTCTTTACAACTTAAAAAGAATTGTAATCATGTATAATTTGCTAACTGTCTCAAAGTTAGAAATATTCAATGTAATATTATTATTCTGCAGAAAAAACAAGTTGTAGTGTGTCTCTTGCTAATTTTAATTGTAGAGGTTTCAATCGGTACATTTATGTAAACTATTACTCATTACTATTGTGATTGACTGAATTTTTTTGAACTGAGGCTGAACTATAATAACCATACATTGATAATCTGTAAAACTCGCAAAACCATGTTGTCAAGCGGTCGTACAGATTATCATTGTATGATAATAACAAATAAACGCTCACAAGATCAATAATAGTAATAACATTTGTATTGTTATTATTTCACAATACAACATATTGGGGCAAAAACCAAACACTTTTTGATCTTCGTCTTCAGTAGACTAACACTAATAATAAAATGATGTATTACTATGTTACTTGTTACATAGTATACTGATATTTGAATCATAACAATTATTAGAATAATAATAATAATTATTACTATTATTATTAATGATTAAATAATAATAATATAATATTTTCTACGTTTATAAAAATACAAATTAATGAAGGAAAACTTAAACCACGTTTCAATCTTAGCAGTTTAGGAAACAAAGACACATCTTTAAAAAAAAAGAAGCTTACAACTACGAACTGTAAGGTTTAAAGCATGTTGTACATAAATATATAGTCAAGCGTAATATTTGTTTTTTTTATAATAACAGGAAGAGTAAAATATTTATGATCATTTGTAATAATAATAACTATTATTATTATTTAATTCGTTTCATTTTAATTACTTAAATAATATGTAAAGAAATTTGAATAGAGCTCTAATTATGACGTATAATATATCTACATTACGAATGAAAAATAATAATACTAGATGTAATGATTAATAATGAATAATGTTTGAGGAAGACAAACGGTACACAGTAATAAGTAATAACTGAAGACATCATTAACGGTTGTAGCACTAGGCTAAGCTCTGTGCTATATGAAATCAATTGTGATTGGAAACAAATAAGTTTTTTTTATAGCTACACAACAAATAATTTAATAAACTAGTAATAAAATACTTTACAGGTTAAAATTTTTTTGAAATTATATTTATCATACTGCTGTTGCATGTGCTTACACAATTGTTGTTAGACACTCTGTGAAATTATACCTAAGGAAAATTGTATGTGTAACAGCTAAATATTATTTATTTATAGGGATCATCTTTTTGTATTTCTTTAGTAATAAAATCATAGATACATATACCTAAATAAGTACGAGCGAATGAGTGTGTCTGTGCGTGTATGATGCTAGTAAGTGAAATACATGAAATTAAATGATAGATTTTTCAATTTAATAACAGATGCACAAAATTATTAGTAAAATAATATATTGATTGTAAATGAGACATTACGCGAGTAATATAGTTTTAAAAAAAAGTCAGTATAAAAAAAGAGAGACAAATGAGACGTTGAACATAATATGAAATATCAAACAGATAAGACAATGAAGTTTTCATCATGTTTTCGTATTGAAAGGAAAACAGAACTAATACGACATGCATCAATATTACGTATTACTTAGAAACCATTATTAAGAATTTCCTCCAAAAATTATGAAAGATTAAAAAAACCCGCATACAGTTTTAATATTCTGCAAACCGGATGCAAAAAATATCGGATCTACAATACAAAATGTAATAATGAATGAATATTTATTTGATATGGGTAGGCACCCTCTCAACTCTAAATGTAATAATAATAGGTATAATATTCTATCAACTATAGTACAATTTACGTAAAAACGTCTACAGTCTACAGTCAGTAGTTCTTGTATATAATATTATAATTTGGAAAGAATGGATGTAGACGATGCATAATGCATATATATATAATGATTATTCCTTTCCGAACTATAATGATTATTGTGACTTTGAAAAAATAATAATCAATTCTTCCAAATAAAATTAAAACTAAAAATAAAATTAGAATGACAAATTATTAATAATTAATTATTATGATTCAAATACAAAGAAGCAGGTTAAATATATGATTTTTCAAAATGAATTATAATGTAGTAGTGTGATAGCCGAAGTAGTAAGCAATATCAACACCCATGATACCTAATATAATACTGTGTACTTAAGTACGTCATGAAAGTTTTGAAATGATAAAAGGCATGGTATTAATTATTATACTACATTTTACTACTCAGCATTCAGAGATTCAGTATTTGACTTAAATTTTGAACTTGTAGTTTACATAAATAAGAGTTTGAGTGTGTGTGTATCATATATGTGTACTATATAGTTAATTATTATATGAAAATCATGTTGAATAAGTAATAAATCGAACAATAAGAATTGTGAATTTTTCGAAACTTTCAAAAACAAGAATAATTACTATTTTACTTGTATTTATTTTGACTTTTTAGTTCACCTGCATTTACTTCACCATCATAAATACAATACATCGTATACATATATTATGGTTTTGTGTGCAGTAAAGTTAGTGAACTTGTACTTTTACCTGAAAATGCATACTGAATATATATATATGCATACAAACATATATGTAGCAATCTCTTTGTAAAAACTCCTTGTAAATCGTATCATAAATCATAAATATATTCCATGTCTAAATTCGTCAACTATTTTATCACTTTTGATGAGCATAGGTATTCAGTGTTTCATATTTCTCTCATCTTCTCAGTTTTGGTGCTGTTGATATTTCAGGTTTTTTGTAAAATATAATGTGTGTATTGTGCATGTATCGCCGTGACATGTGTGTATTGTATTGTGTTGTGCGTGACTGCATGTAGTGTGTAGGAGGGTTGTAATGTCAAGTGTATTTGTATATGTCAAGTGTATTTGTATATGTTAAAAGTATTTTCCGGGTTACGAATTTTGAGAGAAGAGTGAAAGCGATCATCTTTACATCAAATTTTTCTTTAAAGTGCAAAGCCCCTTTCACTTTAAGCTCCAATCTCATTGAATGGATTTTTTTTAAATGTTCTATTTTGTTTTTTTTTTTCTTGTTTTTTTTTGGATTTCAGCATGTGTAATGTGTAGCGTATGAATGTATTCTGTGTATTTGTGTTGTGTGAAGTTTTAGGTGAAAGTTTGTATGTACCATAAATTCT
>JABASP010002408.1:0-20373 GCA_019776565.1 Sminthurinus signatus | reverse complement strand
CACGATCTATCCAGTACATACAAAGCAGCTTCATATTATGGCCCAGCTTCAAACTGTGGCCCAGTACTGACAAAAGTGTTCGAGTAGTGGCCCAGGGCTAATTCTTGGTCATATACGGTACATTAAAATAAAAGCTCAAGCTGATTTTCCTAATATTGCCTGTGCAAAAATTATTATTAAAATTATTTAGTTGTTTTAATTTTAAACTTTTCTAAATTCTAAAGTGTCTCTATTCATATCACAAATTATATTTTAGAAGCTATTAACAACTGTTAATTATTATCCATTTGCATTGCATTTGAAAAACAAAAGAAATCTGGAATAGTTGCAAATTTATTGAACTTTATTCACAAATGAAAATATGCATGTGCAAAATTTTTTCAACAACAGAAATAATAAATAATTATAAATGACCTCCTTTTAGTTTTTTTTATTTTTTCCTTTCAACTTTCAAATTAGTATTAAAAATTAAAAATTGCAAAGGGTAATAAAACTACATATCAAAAGTGAGTACAATATAAAAAGAATGCAAAGATAAGGCAAAAAAAATTGCTCATGAAATACAAATACAAATAATACAAAAGGATGAAACGGATGTGTAATGTGTAATTCAACACTGGGTTTAAAAAGATATGGCTAAAACGTATCTGTGATGTGTAACATGTAACGGTCAGGGTGAAGGCAGTGTCAAGTACTGCATTTTATTTTCTATTCTATTGTATTGAGCATGAAGCATGAAAAGATGCTACTATTCTTATTGTCATTCCTATTTCACAATCGACAATCGACAGTTGACAATTGACAATTGAACTCTACATTTAAAGGCAACGTTCAGCGTTATACCTAAGTAGTTTATTCATAGGATAAAACTAATCCCGAAATATCTGTATAATATAAAACACAAAATACACACAAGATGTACGACTAGAAACTAGAAACTAGAAAAAACGTGTGACAATAAAAACATGGAGTTTGAAAAAAAAGTCAAAGTCCCAAGTGGCAACGGCCACCAAAGAAGATGGAAAGAAGAAGAAGAGGAGCCATTAATTTTAAACACTCGGCTATTAGATATTGGATGGAAAAGGAAGGAAGGAGAAGGAAGAAGGAATGAATGAACCAGCGAGTGAGTGGAGTGAAATGGAGAAAATTACTACCACTATTATTATAAAATGTGCATGTTTTTTTTAATAGCACAGAGTGGTTCACTGTTCAGTGTTCATCTTTTGTGATAATAGATAATAGACTACGAGTTACAAGTTGGAAGTTGGTATTTGTTATTTGTTATGTCATAGATTATAGAGCCACTTGTGTTGTGTACATTTGTAATTTGTAATTCGTGATTACGATAAGGGCGAGACACGGGTGTCAATGGATTACTAATGACACCAAACCATCACCATCACCATCATCATGATAATAATAATAATAATGTATCTCAAGCATCAAGAATAATATCAAGTTAATAATGTCTAATGCCAAAGCCACAATAATACATAATAATAATAACCTCCAATTCTGTCTTCAAATTGAGTCCGAGTCTCCATGTCCTAAGTCCTAAACAAATACTATCAACCTAATAAAAAAGAAGCTATTCTTTGCCCTTCTTCGTTGTAGTGTGTATTTTCATGTCGTCAAATATATGTAGAAAATATTCACCCTGAAATTTAAAGTGTACAAATCCTCCTGCCTCCTCAAAATTGTACAAATCCAGAGTGTTTTAATGCGTATATACAGTACTTTTAATACGAAGGTACTCAACTTTGGTCCAACTTGGTCATTGTCAAAGCAACCACAACAATAAGAATGACAATGAAAATGACAATGACAATGTGAGTGCAATGAGAACAAAATGATTAACAATTAGATGAATAGCATGTTCTCAGCGGGGCCTGGATTCGGATTTGGATTTAGATTTGGGGCTCTTTTTGTTTGCAGTTTTGACTCGAGACTCGAGACTCGAGACTGAAACTACAAATACAAAATACAAACTAGAGAAGAGACTTGAGACTTGAGACATGAGAGATGTTTGCCATTCCAAAAAGTGATAGCACATGCCCTCAATAAATATCCTGTACATTCTCCACGTCACTTTCCATGTTCCACTAATAGACGCACGATGAACACTGCACAGTCTAACAATGCTTTTTCCAATACACAACACAACACAATGAAAAGTACTTGTATAATGCATAATATTTTGGGCACAGCACAAGTCCTTTCTTTTTCTTGCCTTCTGTCTTCTGTCCTTTCGTTTTTACAAGCTGGAGACTGGATATTTACGAGTGTATCTTTTCTTGTGCCCTGACTCTTCGCTCTTCGCTCTTGTTTACTGTTTACTGTTTATGTTAGCAATAAGTACGCAACTATACAAGCAAAAGAACATAGAGGAAAGAAAGGTAAGAATTCTCATAAATCTCTCAAGTTTACTTGGACCCAGAACAAAATTATACATTATACATAGAGAAAAGGAACAAGGAACAAAGCAAAATGCAAACATAATATGTAATATGAATATGCATTTAATGTTTAAAGTGTAGGTACTCAAATCTACAAAAGTCAACGGCATACGGTATTCTCTCTGTCTGCTGTCTCTTGTCTGTAGCTTGTAGTTTGTAGTTATTATGAGCTGTGTAGAAAACATATTTAGTGCAGAGCAAGTATTGTATTTGTTTATGCGTTTTGTGTGGAGTAAAATTCTAATGTGTGCTTTACCTTTGCTGTTTGCCTTTTGCTGCGTATGAGATTTTTCTGCGGTAATTTGTACATTTATGAAATGTGCACAACTCTTCATCTTCATTCTTCAATTCTCATTCCTCATTCTTCGCATTCCTCAGTCTTGTTCTTTATGACTGTAAAAACAGTTGGGAGTTGGACGAGGAGGTATTTGCAGTGCATTGGATTGGTATTTGTGCAAAGTGCAAAGGACGTTGATGGTTGATGGTTTATGGTGATGATGAAATATGAGGTCAAGTGAAAAGGGAGTCTTGAGTTTGGTCAAAAGTTTACACATTACATAATGCATAATGTACTGTGCTTGTAATGTTGTTGGCTGTTGCACCTTTTCTTTGATTTGAATATGTTCGAATTGCCACAAGTAAAAATTACCGTAGATCACTGTGCAATATGAACTGTGCTTTTTTGCGGTGAGACATAAGATAGAAATATGAGATTGCAGATGGAGATTTGAGTTGGAATTGGAATTAGAATTGGAATTGACCTGAAGCATTAAAATTCCGCTTGGACTAACCGGCTGCTGGCAGACGGTCTCTGGTCGCTGGTCTCTGGCATTTGGATAAACTTTGATTTCCTCTACATTTTCAAAGTCAAATTCAAAATATTGTAAAATTCAACTGCATGTGTATCTGCATCGCACAGGAAGGAGAGACAGAAGACAGAAAAAACCAGAGAGTTCTAATGAGGATGACATGAATCTTGTGCTTGTGGTCGTGGTTTTTGGTTATCTTCATTCATTTGAGATTTGAGTACAGACGTTTTGGTCAGCAACAGCAGTTTCAACCAGCAACTTGTACGTGGAAAAGCTGCAACTCTCCTCATTTTTAGTGTGCTTTATGGTCACTCCAATGGCTTTTACAATGGCATTGACATTGACATTGCAAATAGACAGTAAACTTTGGAGCTACGGATATGGAATATGGATCCACAAAACACAAGACAGACACAAGTCAGCAACCTATAAAACCGCACCGCACTAAAACTCAAGACTCAAACTCAAGTGCAGCAAAAGCATCTTGTATCTTGATATTTATTGAACATTTTGAACCATGCTAAGATTCTCTCTGTGTGTTTTAAACACCTGCGTAATATAAATCCACGTTGTAGATTGTAGATTGTACATTGTGTTCAG
Source organism: Sminthurinus signatus (assembly GCA_019776565.1). Classification (NCBI taxonomy): domain Eukaryota; kingdom Metazoa; phylum Arthropoda; class Collembola; order Symphypleona; family Katiannidae; genus Sminthurinus; species Sminthurinus signatus. Next base: position 16,508 of record JABASP010002408.1, on the reverse strand, counting down.
TACATGAAATAATCAGAAATTCGTAATTCGTAGTGATGAGGAAATTTTGTGGTGAGTGGTTGAAAAGAGACTCTCATTTTGTATCCTGTGTTTTCTGTCTCCTCTTTTTTAGCTTTTTACATTTTACTCACATTCCATGGAGTACTGAATACGGATTACGAACGTACATCTATAATTTACATCCGAGCACTCACAAGTCACAACTCAACACTCAACACTCACAAGGAAGAGTCAGCAGTCAGCACGTTTGTCACGTGTCTGTGGTGGTTCAATTTGCAATGTGAAGTTTCCTTCCTTTTTCCTTTTTCCTCCTGTTCATAAATTATCATGTACTTTGTTCTTTGTTCTTTGTAGCTTCGTCTTTAATCTTTAGGCACTGCAAATTGTAAATTGTAATTGTAATTGTACTTGTGAATTTTACATGAATATTCTATAACTGTTTCTGTATAGACAAACTTGTGTGTGGCTTTCTAGTTGTTCACTGTTCGCTGTTCATTTTCATTACTTGACTCATATGAGATTAGAGATTAGAGGTTTGATAGTTGATGAAAATCCTTTGATATCCAATCCAGTCCAATCCAATAAAAGTCAAGAACGAAAGAAAGAAAGAAAGAAAGGAAGAAGAAGGGGAAAAAGCAAGGTAATTGTGCTCTTTATCATGTGGGTTTTGCTGGTCAATTAAGCTGAGGATGAGGATTGAGAATTGAGAATGAGTTGCGAGGATTTTTCATCAGTTTAATTTTGGATCAAAAGCCTCCATTCACGACATAAAATCACCATACATGTATCACGTATTATACATGATAGAAGTATATAAGGGAAAAAATGCAGAGATGGCTGAAAAAGAGTATGAACACGAAATAGACGATAGACAGTGCGCGATGTGCGATATAAAGGTAGAAACTTGAAAAGAATGAGCTCTCTTCATCATGTTCAATGTTCATGTTCATGATCATGATGAAAAGAAAAAAGAATGAGAAGAGGCAAAGAGTTTTATTGTCGACGGGTGAGCTCCAGTTCAATATGCAGTGTTCAAAGTATATTGTGTATTGTGCATGTAGATTTGGAGTTGGTTTGGAAGTACGTGGAAACGGGAGTAGAGACTAAGGCTTCATCTTTGATCCATGTATTCGAATGGGGAAAATCCGCTTAGTGTGTAACAAAGTAATCAATAACCAAACTAAGCACAGGAGACGCTAAACACTAACCACAATACAATAGAATCTCAGTCCGGTGGACCCACACACAAACACTACACAATATACATAATACACAGCTCTTTTTCTCCTTCTTTTCATCCAGGGTTTAATCAGACCAGAGACTGGATTCAATCATAATCTTCCCCTTGTTCTTCTTTTTCTTCCCCTCTCAACTCTCGATACTCTATCCTCAATTCATATAGTAAATAGTAATCTAGTAGTCGTAATACAAAATACTTTAATCAAAAAAGTCTATTGACCACCCAAAAAATCTACAGACTACAGGCAGAAAACATGAAACATCAAACCTTATGAAAATACTTGAAAAATACACGATATAAAATACAGAGAAGCATGTACAACATGGAGCAAAAAATTAAAATTAATTTCAACTCTTTGTTTAAAAGCAATCAACTTGTTTTACAGCCAAAATCATTCATCATTCATCATCTATTCAAAAATTCTAAAGTCAGAATCTGATCCACTACAGACACTTTTGTTCTTTGCTCCAAAAAAATGTTCCCGTTACTTTTTGTGTATAAAAATAAAAATAGGGTTATTACAAAAGTAACTCGTACAATGTACAATGTACAGTTTATTGCATAATAAAAGAATAAATAAAGCCATAAATAAAATGCTCGAGTTTATTCTCAAATGAGGAGTAACGGGGAACGATGATGAGCTGAGGCTGAGGCTGAAGGATTATTTATTATTTCCAATTGATGTGTAATGTGTAATAAGGGGGAAAAGTCACCACACTCTTCTCTGGGTTCTCTTTGGAGAAAGTCTAGAGTTGTTGAAACTGTCATCAAATTTGCATTCCTAATGTTCATCTTGCTTTTCTCTTTTGTTTTTTGTCTTTTTTTTGCTGTCGCTTAAGAATAAAGAACAGTTACTTTTTATTCTAGATTCTAGATTTTAGATGAAATATTGTCTTTAGCCTTCCTCTCCATTTTTCACTCTATTACTTTTCCCAATTTCCAAATTTCTTATCAGACATATTTTACTTTCTTTGTGTGCAAAATCTTCACACTTTCTTGTAATCACTGTTTCTCATAATTCATAAATCATGTGTCATAAGACAGATGTAAAATAAAGAGGTTATTTCTGCTGCTGTTGCTTTTATTAAAATGTAATCCGAAATCCGAAATCCATGGTTTGAATTGTTGTAAATAAATAAAATTCCAATTCTTTTTTATTATGATGCGACATGCGACTGATTGATACGTTTTGCATTGTGTAAGAAAAGGACGGCTTTTCTTGAGTTTATTTTCTCATTCTCATTCATTCATCCGCCCGCCATGAAAAGGTTCATGAAAATTTATAACACCATCCTTCATTCCTTTTACTCGCTCATTTTTTCTACAGTCTACAAAGGAAAGGGAGAAGTGGAGAAAAAAGAAGGAGAAAGAATGCGGAATGTATTTTTAAGTGTAAAATAAGCAGACTCGTTTTCTGCTTCTATTTGTCTCCCTGTCATTCCGCAGTTTGTGCACAGTGAATGGAAAAAGGGTGAAAAATAGAGTTGAAAACATGTATTTATATATGCAATATATGCAGTTTTCTTCAGTGCTTTGATACATGTACAAAATACATTCATATACTTTGTAGACATAGACTTGAGACTCTTCTTCCGTCTCCGAGTCTCAATTTGTATTTGTGTTTGAATTTCCATTCTGTTTTGTGTTTTGTGTGTGGCACGAAGAATAAAGAAGAGGAACGGAGACAATTTCCTATTATTTATTTAAGTTGGGCGACTGCCGGCAGCACATCAGTCGGCCTCGTGGAATTTCTTGAGATTTTTTCCAGTCATTTTGTTTGTCAGATATTTTGTACGTGTAAAATATAAAATAATCTCGCTCTCATTTCTCCTTTTTCTTTTTCGTGCTTCTAGAATTTAGATTCTAGATTCTCCATTCATTTTCAGCTCAATCTTCCCGTTTCCTCTCCTGTCACCAAATAATAATAATAATCATAATTCTTTACATTTTTCGACTACAACGATTTACCGTCCTTTGTGCATGTTTCATACGGGAAACTGTCTGTTGCTCAGCTCGGCTTTTTTACTTAAACCTTTGTACAAATTTGTGTCTAGTATTGTTTATTCTTGTACATTATACATAGGAAGCCACAATTTGGTTGTAATCCGCCTCCTTTCTTCACCACTTCATTTCCACTTCATCCCTCTGACATGTTTGTGCTTTTTCGAATTAAAATTAAAATTAAATTGGATGAATTTACGAGTTTGGATCATCAGCTCAGTTCAGCCGCAGTCGTGGATCGTGGAAATCGTGTGATATAAATTTGTAGAAAATTTACACTAAAAAAGCTTTTTCTAGTTTCTGGTTTCTGGTTTAAATAAGTAATTGCGGGATGAGCTTATTATTATTATTATTATTATTATTATTATTCGTCTTTTGCAAATTTGAACAGGTCAACTACATGCAGTGCACTCTTTTACTTGAAGGAAAAGAAAAGATTTTGCAGAAAATCCTATAATATGGAATGTAGAATTCTGCACACTGAACACTGCTTGATTTAATTGGATGGATTTGTAACAAAACCTCGTGAATGTTTTGGAGCGTTATTGTTATTGTTGCGTGTAATTTATTGCCAAGCTCAAGGCTCGAAAGAAAATTTTTTAAAATCAGCAAAAGCCGTGAAATATGAAAATCCCGTCATTCACATCAACACATCAACTGTAGACTGTAGATAAAACGAATGAAAACTATTGAAGCGTTCAAATTATTAAAAGTATTGAACATATCGAAGGAATTGAAAGCAAAAAATAGACGAGTGAAGACTGAGTGATTCCAATTTGAATTCAAGTTGAAAATCAAAGGTGGGACTTTTCATGGAGCGAGAATGAATGTAAAATTAACCACGACATGATTTCTTGTGGTTATTCAATAATTGTACACTCTGTAGCTTTTACATGCTATTTTTTTCTCCATAAACTTCTTTTTATTTTTTGCTCGCTTGTATTTTCTTGATATTGCTCTTGTTGTTGTTGTTCTTGTTGTTGTGGCTGCTCCTGTTGTTTTTCCTATCTGAATTTTTGATCTAACGGAGAATTCTTTACAGTGAATACAAAATGCATGATACATGATAGAAAATCAGTATTATACTTTCAACTTGAACTGTAAAGAGTAAAGTGTACAGGATGTTTTGTATTTTGTATTGACTGTTAAATGTGAATAGTGAAAAGTGGAGAGTATAGAAAAGAGCGTAGAGCCCCCATTGATTTTCTTGACTGATTCAAAAAGTTCATGTTGATTCCAGTGTGTGAGAATTGAGAAGATTGAGAAGAGACCTCCGGTGAGTTTTGAGCTGTGAGTTGTGAGCTGTGAGAATCAAAGATTGAGAATCCCCAAAAATATGAATTACTTTTTTTTATTTCTCATAGTTATTAGTTATTATTTACACGTCTATTATCTATTCCATTGTAAAAAATCAGGTACATTTTCCATTCCTTCTTTTCTTTCTTTCTGCTTTCCATGTATCGATTATGTAGTATGGATTGCGGCTTTTAACAACTGTACACTGTGCACACTGTATTCAAAAAATACAGTAAGTCTCTATATCAATGGAATAAACAATAAACAGTACACAAGTACAGTAGGAATCTTTTTGTCTTCCAGAGGGTTTCATCGAGAATTGAGAATCAAGAAGCTTCTTTAGTTCTCACTTGTCGAATCCAGTATCCTTTCAATAGCAATAACAATAATCGTATAAAATATAAATTGTGTATTGTGGTTTTTTGAGTTATAGATAAAAGTCGTAACATGGAAACCAGAACCAGATTTTCCGCTTCTTTTCAGCTACTGCAACTTTCATCAAATCATAATCATATGATCATAATATGCTAACATACGGGAAACTACGGCGTTGTAATCTGCTCACAACCCCAAGTAGCTCAGCGCATTAGTATTAAATTTGAATTTTAGCCGAAAGTTTGAATTTTAGCCGAAAGTTTGAATTTTAGCCGAAAGTTTGAATTTTAGCCAAAAGTTTGAATTTTAGCCGAAAGTTTGAATTTTAGCCGAAAGTTTGAATTTTAGCCGAAAGTTTGAAGTTTAGCCGAAAGTTTGAAGTTTAGCCGAAAGTTTGAATTTTAGCCGAAAGTTTGAAGTTTAGCCGAAAGTTTGAATTTTAGCCGAAAGTTTGAAGTTTAGCCGAAAGTTTGAATTTTAGCGGGAAATACGAATTTAAGTTTATGCTCCCTAAAAAATAATTCTAAGAATTTACCGCCATATGATGGCGGGTAACGGCGAGTAATGATAAATTTATACATGTTGAAGATATTCAAATAAAATCTAGTCAATATGTTAGTCTAACATTCTCAATCCTGATCCGAGTCTCCAGTAAATACGTAATATTCAATATACGACTAATAATTCATGAACGGAACATTTTAAATTTTAAGCATTACTAGAATGTTTCAAGGGATTTGCTGGTAGTCGATAATTATTGATAATTGGCAGACTTGCAGTTTCTTGAACTTATCATTTGCAACACGTTGAACATGGGAACTTACACATTAACATTACACAAGTGCGTACATGATATTTAAAAACATTTTACAAAAATGATAACGATAACGATGTTCATCCTGATGCAAACTCCAACCTCCGAACTCCAAAAACTGTTTTGATTCAAAATTCGAATAAACATGGATAATATAAATACTCTGTTAAATGTATATAATGACTCTGCGTATGTAAATAATATGTGATATGTTCTACATACAAGTAAAATAAGGGACACTAAAATCAATCCTGTACATAGAAAAAGATGTATTGGACTTTTTTTCATTCCTTTCTCAAGTTTGTCAACTAAAACTGTGAAACTGTAACTGTTCACTGCTCATAATATGTATGTTAGTGTTATAGTGTGATTGTTGATTATAAGCAGATGCACATGTTGGCCAAGAATGAACAATTTTGAATGGGGAATGGGTAAAAATGTTATACACATTACACATTACGAGGAAAATATCAGAGATAAAGCGAATACGAATACGAATGCCAGCAGCAGAAGATGAGACCATGTGAAGACGAATGTTTATGGTTTATGAATGCAGAAAAATTTCCTAATCGATAACCTCTTCCTCTTTGAGATAACCTCTCAAAATACAGATACAGATACGAATTAGAATACATTGAAAACAGAAAAAAGAATTCCTCTTTACTTTGAAATATATGATGAGTTTGTAAATAGATAAATACTTTGAAATGCTACATACAAAATTCAAAATACAGATATTACTCACTTGTGAGTTTGAGTTTTGTGAGGGAAAACGATTCCAACTTGTAACTTTTATATTATAATTTATAATACATACAAAGAATACATTTATTTACTCTACTTCACATTTTATAGCTTAGTTTGTAGTTAGTTTAGGAGCTAATTAATGAGGTTTAGAATTTAGACTTTTTTACTTGCAATTGCCATCTAACTTTTTTCAAGCCACTTAAATCTTAAATTGGTGAGGGATGAAAATTGAAACACTTTGCATTTAACATGAAACGGATAAATAGTAAATCCCTCTTTATCTTATTTTTGTGCATCAGCAACTCTCTTTGCTCTTCGTTATCAATTAGTGGGACATTTCATGTTTTACACATTTTATTTGGCCTCCATTTGATTTGGTAACTTGGGCTTGTTTAATTCTACAACTGGAACACTAAACACTAAACAGTAAACAGTTGCTGTTTGATCAAAATCCTTGGGCAGAAGTTACCCTGAAAAACCCTGATACTTTATTTTGTTGTTCATAAATTCAGCTTCAAAATTCAAACAGATGCCGTCTACAAAACATAAAACATGCACAATAATATAGTACAAATGAATAAAGAATAAATCAAGGCTCACAAATTGCGATATGAAGAATGAAGAAGAATACAGAAGAAAGAATAAAAGAGCTGTTAGATTATTACTTAGTATTAGAATTAAAATTAGTAGTTGGATTATTTCATTCTTTGAAAAAATATCAGCATTATTATTTTGATTCTTTGTTCATTTAAACACCTTTCTTCTTCTTTCCACACCTTTTGTAGATTGTGGATTGTGGATACTTTTGGTACAAGCGGGATTTCATATGGTGATTTGCAATTTGCAAAGAATTTTATTCAAACACGCTCTTCATCAGTTCCACTAGCTCTTGATTCTCAATTGGGATTTCATGAGGCTCGAGTCTCGAGTCTTGTCTTTTGAGCGTTGAGCGTTGAGCAACTTTAATGCCGACCATTTACATTTATTATTTATATTTACTTGTTACATTTTTCATACATATCAATAAAATGCACACATGCCTCCGCCGCAGCCACGCCGTTCCAATGGAATAAACACGAGACACGAGATGCAAAGTGATGAGACGAGATGAGTCTATTAAATACTGAATACTAAATAATAAATAAAGAATAGAGAATAGAGATGAATATATCCTGTACAATTTACAATACAGATCTTATTCATAGCTTTTTAATTTTAATATTATTAGAAATACCTCAACTACTTTTCACTGTTTGATATTTCACATTCCTCCCGACTTCTTACAAATCTTACACATGTTTGCTTAATAAATACAAAATAGCAAATAGCAAGAGCAACAAGATTCATCTATAGAAAAGATACAGTAGAAAAGTGTGAAGAGAATAGAGATGAATTTGTACAGCATATTCGTACATCATAATTCGTAATTCATATGAGGTCGACTAGCGCGTGTACATATTTATTTAGTGTTTCAAATGCTTCAAATAAAGGTTATAATGATTAGATTATGATTATGATGATTCCAGTTACAAATCGTGAAGCATTTTCTTATACTTTTACAATAAAATAGAATACAAATTTACATATGTGCAAAGAATCCCGTGTAATTTTCCAAGTCCAACTCCAATTCCAACAAGAACTTTGAAATTAAGATGAACTCCTGTACTTTTTTCCTCACTAAAGAATGAAGAAATGATGATGAATGCGAAATGCGCGGGATGAGGATGATGAATGATGAGAGATATGAAAAAATAGGGAAATTTGTTTCATGTTTGATCCAAAGATGAGATAGTGGATTGAAGATTGAAGGATGATGATAAGGCAGAGAGCACAAGGTAATACATTAGCGTCTTTGTTTGCAAACCTCTTGTTCACCGTTCTGATTCCAGGAAATCCAATCCAATCCGAGCCGATCCAATCACATCTTTTTTTCTTTCTGCACAATCTGCAATCTATACTCTTCTTTCTGTACTCTTTATTCTGTATCATCTGCCTACAAGAAAAAAACTCTTCTTTCTTCTGCATCTGGACATGATTTGTACTTTGATACCTGAAGAAAAGACGTAGTTGATTGTGGATCTTTATTCTACTTTGTACTTTGTACTTGTATTTATGTACACCGATATTGTTCAATATGCTTCACTCTTCAACCCTTTATTTTTTTCCTACTCTTTTCTTCTTTCAACCACTTCATTATGCATTATACAATGTTCAATATCATCCACTTTTTCTCCTTTCGGACAACGAACAACACACAAGAAACAAGAATATTATGAGCATCTCTTTTCTCTTTTACCTTTTTACCTTTTTGAATGTGATTCGAATTCGGGTTCGGCGAAAAATAATCAGACGTCCTTTATTCACACATCTAAATTCTTGGTATTTGATCCGGTTCAACAATTTCCTGTACAAAAAGAAAAAGATATTTCATATTTTTTCATCCACACATGAATACCAGTAGAGTTTTGAGTATGGACCCAATTATTAGTTGTGTGTTGTGTGTTGTACTATCATCATTTTTTTCATGTGTGTAAAAGAAAAAAGAAACGTATGGCAAATGGCAAAGTATTTTGTATCTATTTTGTACCTATTTTCTATTTTAGTTTAGATGCTTTGAATTGGCAAGAACCAAGAATCAAGAATCGAAAGAAGGAAGGAAAATTCAACGCTATTCACTTGTTTTCAAGCTAATTCTTTTCAAGTTGAAAATTGAACCATATGGAATTTTTATCTATAATAATTACACTTAATTTGTACATGTGGGATTCATTTCCAATTTCCAAGAGAAACGAGATATAAAAGTATTTTGCAAGGAGCTGTGTTCAATACGAAATAGAAAATACAAAACACAAAACATTTCATGTATCATGTATCATAATTTGTAGATAAATTGTAAATTGTGTAAATTCTTGGAAACTGGGAACTCGAGTTTGAAAGAAATATTAATTATTTCAAGGAAATTCATTCATTCCGAAACTTCCGATCTCCAATTCAAAATCTCAAATGTAAAAAGCTTATTATGCATTGTGAATTGTGAACAGAACAAAAAACAGGGAATAAAAAAATAATGGATGAGGGAACATTAAAAAGCTATTTCCAGTGATATTAATGTACTCCGATTCCGATTCCAATTGTGAATCCGACTCCGACTCTGTGATTATGAATACTTGTAAAAAGTAAAAATAAAATATAACAAGGAAACAAGAGGATGAAGACAAAAGACAAAAGAAGGATGGAAAAAACGGTGGAGTGAGGGAGAGAAAGAAAATAAAAGAAAACGGAGGCAAAGGATTACAGATTACACGTTGGTGAATTCGTAGAACGGAGTTTAAAAAAGATGAGGTTTTTTATCCTCCGCTTCGCATCTCGTCTCCACGGTTTGTTGGTTACATATTACATATTACAGCAAACAATAAGGTTTAAAGTTTTTCCTCCCTCAATATTTAAGACTCGAGACTCGAGGCTCAAATACTCGTGAAAATCTGCCCCGTAGCCGAATGAATGAGCAAATGAATGTCAGCAATAAATAATCTCAGTGGAGGATGATAAAAGTTTTGCTCACTCTTTCTTTTTCCCTTTGTTCACTCCGCTCCAATCCAAACCAAACCAATCCACTTTGACTTTGACTTTGACTCTGGCTTTGACTTTGACTGCTCACTGTTGACTGTTAACTGTTAACTCAGAATGAACTCAAAGTCCTATGGTTTGGCTTGACTTGACTTGGCTTGTGGCTTCTAATTCGGAATTCAGATTCAGATTTGTACTAAAATGCTCTGTCTATAGTCTCTCGATTTGTAAGGATAATAATACACAACTTTTTAACATATTGAAGGCTGTCGACTTTTGACTGTCGGCGTAACCGCTCGACATTTTAGCATTCAGGCTCTTCTTTTTCTTTTTTCAGCACAGTTCACAGTAACTGTTTTATAGCACTTTTTCTAGCATTCTTTATTCTGCATCTTGTGTATTTACGTCAATCTCTTGTGTGTAAAAAAAATAAAAATATGATAAACCATCAACCGACGACGTCAAAAGTAAAATTCCAAGTTCCAAAAGAAAAAAGAAGTTACAAACATTAAACATTTTATTTTAGCGTGTAATATCTAAAATTTCATGCAGTGTTTATTACTGTAAAGTTTGCAGAAAGTTGACATAAAACTACAGATAGTGTTTTTATTGAGAAAATAATAACAGTGATGAGAAATATCTCAAGAGACAAGAGAATCTTTAGTCTAGAGCCTGGAAAAGGATGTAGAATATTAATAATAATTGTATATGAATTCAGATTTAGATTCAGATCCGGAAAATGTGGAGAGGGAAAAGAATTTTAGTTCTGTGGGAAAATCTTATTGTGAGAAAGAGGAAAGAGGAAAGAGGAAGCGGGGGAATGAGAGAGTAAAAGATTTTCAACGACTGCATGAAACATCAAGCATTCAGAATCCAGAGTGAAATGAGGATGAGGATGAGACAAAAACGACAATGCCAACGACAACGATATAGTTATAGTTGTTTGAGTTGGTTAATTGCCCCATTTTGAATGGCGCATATGGCGCCGCTCAAACTCCAAACCCCAAACTACATGGCTTTAGTATTTAGTACAATTGAAATGAAAAGAAAATGAGGCAAATGAGAGCAAAAATGTGGTGGAATGAACAGAGGATTTTTTAAATGGCCATTTCGTCATTCCATTCCGCTGTCTTTCTCTCTGACTTTGTCTCTCTTTGTCAACTTCCAAGTTTCAAACATCTCCCTTTCTCATCCGTCTCCTCTCTTCTTCCTTCCTTTTCTTCCCACAGTAGCTAAATTATGAATACAAGAAGCTCACTATAAGTAGACAATAGATTATACATAAATACATACGTTTCCTCTACACTTTATTACTACTTTCACATTTATTATTTTGTTCCGGAAGAATTTTTAAACATGTCTTTTGTCTCTGCCTTTTTGTTCTTTTTACAGTGATTATTATTGTTTTACATTTTACACAGTTTTAAAATCTTGAAACATTTTGTCCTGTGTCGAATGTCGAACGTCAAACATTGAACTATTTATTTGTAGAAATTATTTCAAAATTCAAAGATTTGTGCATATTCTATTTCTCTTGTTTCTCTCATTATACAATAATTGTACATTGTACAAGATAAAAGTAGCAGTTAAATTAGCAGTCAAAATGTGATAGTTTCAACTGTACCAAAACCCACACCGGCATTGCCATTGACTTCGGCACCGGCTGTGCTCAATGTGTTTATTCCCATGAAATTCCCAGGTTTGATTTCCTTCTCTCGGATTTCCCGGAGTTCCCGGATTTCTCTGCTTCAATCAGCACAATACCAAAGCCCAATGTTCAATGTACAGCAAGTCTTTTGCAAACAAAACACGAACCCGGGATTATTTTATTTCCTCCTCAGTCTTCTCTCTTCTCTCACCATAATTAGATTACGATGAAGCTCATTCAGCCACAAAGACAAAATCCACTTGCTCCAGTTGGACCTATAAAATGTAAAATTTAAATACATGCAGAATTTAGCATTCAGCATTTAGTCGCAGTGCATGAGAAATAGTGTGTGGATTGTAGACTGCATTGTAATCTGAATGAGATTATAAAATGGAAAATCCACTGCCTTTACTGAATGAACATGTTTTGACACAGCTCTTGAGTTTGGAGTTTTGAGACTTGAGGGTTTCTATTTTCCATGATTTTGAAAATTGTATAGAGTCTAGAGTCTAGATTTTTGAACCAAGTTGACGTAGCCTTTCGCCTACATACAACATAAAATACTGAGGAAAGTATTATGAAAGGATGAGCATTGGGCTTCGAGCTTCGAGTGGTGGTAGACAAAAGAAAATAGGCAAACTATGAAAATAATAATAATAATAATGCTAGCAATTTTCATAGCACGTAGGCCGTGCCTTATGAAATATGAAATATGGAAATGCCTAAAAAGTTTGTAGTAGATTATTATAGAATTATTATAGCCTTTGGAGTTGGAGTCGGAGTTGAAGTTGGAGCGAATAAAATGATAAGGTGAGAGAAAGATGATGTATGGTGAATGAGGCTATTTGTTCCTCTGGTCTCTGGTTTGTTCGAGTTGATTCAGGCAAATAAGGAGGATAATTAAATGCCCTGTAGCTCATCAATAATATAGCGTAGCCTTTATCAAGTACAAAGTAGACGAGTGTCTATTATCTATTATTTGTTATGCATTATGCCCATGTGAAGTGGCTTAAAGTTTAAAGGCTGCGTGCAAGGATCCAATTTTGCACACAAATCCACCGTTCACCGTGAATGATGAAACGAAAAAAGAAACAAGAAACAAGAAAGAGTTGAGCACAAACTCTAGTGTAAAGCGTATTATAGTGGGCTGAGGCACGATTAGGATTTACAATTTACAATTGCAATTTACAAGAAAGGAAACCTCGGCTCTGGTCTGCTCTGCTCAACTTGGTTTGGTTTCGTTAATCATCTTAATCTCATTACACACTACACACATAATTCAGCTCCTACTTATTACTTATTATCAACTAAACCGCCGACTATATTATTATATTATGTTATAAGTCTTACATCTTACATCATTCTTCACTCCCAAATCCAACACCCAACATCAAACACAGTTGACGCTCCTCATTCATTCTTGATTCTTGATTCTTGATAAAGTTCAAATGCCCACATATTACAAAAATACACAAAGAAAATCGCCATTCCTCATTCATCTTGTTCATGTACATCTCAAATTTAATTGTCTTTTGCACAATAATTACAACATTAATAAACGTCGTTATTTTGCTAAAAAAATTTACAATATTTATACAAAAGTAAAATCCCTCAGTAAATAAAATCTTTGTAAAACAAACCATTCAAAAACCAACAGAAGAAGAAGAAAATTTTCACTTGTAGATATACTCAAGTCTCAAGATTCAAGTATCTGAATCCATGGGTTAAAAATTGAAACAAAGTTTTGCTTACTTATTATTGATTTTTGGTTGAAGCTCAAAAGTTGGAAGCGAGAATTTAGACACTGTACAAAATACAATACAACATCCTCACATTGAAACATTGATACATGCAGTAGACAAGGCCAATGGAAAAGCAAAAGTAAAGATGAGGAGCAAAAATATAATAGAATGCAATAGAAAAGAATATAATAGATGGAAAAAAGAGGAGGATATCGGAGTAAGACAATACAATTAATTGGTAAGAGATTCCCCGGGGTCGGGGTCGCGGAGTAGGAAAAGGTCAAGAGTCACAAGAGAGAAGAGAGTCCAGCTAGAATCAAGAATCTAGAATCTACATTGTGTTATGATGGTTTGGTGTTGAACACCCACTACTTTTGATCATCGGAGCTGGAGGAAGGAGCTCGGGAAGTCCTGTTCTTGTCCTTGTATGATTTACAATCTCACATCTCACATCTCCAATCCATCTCCACACTCTACACTCTGTAGAATATCAATAGATTTTCTAGTGTGGTTTTAATAATGTGATTAGATGCCCAGTACACAAAGTACATTCAGATTTTCATGATAGACGCGATGGATCTTTTCTAGTTTCTATCTTACAAATGCATTTGATACCGTAGGTAGAAAGTTCATTGAAAATTAGACAGTGGGCATTTCCTAGTTTCTCTTCGTCTTGAATCTAGAATCTAGAATCAAAAATCCAAAGAAAAGAATTGAGAATGATGTACAGACTACGGACTACGGACAGAATAAAATGAAGTGTAGTGAAACGGAATGAAGTGAAATGAATTGAAATGGACCCTGGGATCAGATGTTGTGAGGGTTTGTGGGTCTGATGGCTCATGGCTGATTAATACGAGCAAGTTTGTGTGATGCATAACATATGAAATGAAATGGAATAAAATGAGAGGGAAAAGTGGGCGATGGTGTAATGTGTAATGTTGTTATGTCTCCATGACGCCCTCAAAAGGTGTACAGAATATTCTACATGGTACAATGCAATAGAGCCTACCTCTAAAAGCTAAAAGCTACATAGATTCAGATTCAAATTCTAAACTCCAAACTCCAAACTGTACAATCGATCATTAATCTTGTGATGATGATGATAATGATGATGATGAGCCTAAACACTAAACACTAAACACTAAACACCAAACACCAAAGTCCAGTTGAATTGAGTTGATCTCAAATCTCAAATCTCAAAGTGAGCTGAGATGAGCTGAGCTGCGAGATGAGGGACACTCTCTACTTTAACTCAAGACTAAAACTCAAGCTCAAACTCAGAGTCAGAGTCAAAGTCAAGAGTCCAAAGGAAAGAAAAGGAAGGAGCAACAACAACAACAATTGACCCGCCGAGCTATCTCTCTCTTCTTCTCTGTCTCTCTTTCTGGGCAATTGTTGCCATCTCCAGGAGTCCACTTTTCATTGGGTGGGGGTCTCTTCTTCTTTTCTTACACTACATACAACATCAATACTCTGTACTCTGTATTTTGTATTCTATAATAAATTTCGGTTTCGGTTTTCTCCATCCACTATATGAAATTTTGTGTATTTGTGTACTAGGTACAATTTTCCTTTCATTTATATCCAAGTCGAGAGTGCAGTCACAAAAAGAATTTTCTTGAGTTTCATTTACCTTTTACCATTTACTAGATGTGTGAGTAGTGAGTAGTAAATACAGTATCTATCAGAGCATTATCGTCCGTGTATCTTCTATCTTCTATCTATTTATCTACCCTTATCTCTATCTTTACAATTTACCATTACAATATTCAGTATTGAATATTGTGTACCTATTTCCAGTTTCCAGCCTTTCGTTCGACAGCGGACAGCGGAACATGCACCTTTTCACTTTTCATCTATCTATCTATTTTTCTATCTACTACTTTACTATATTTGTTTGTACTATTATCAGTTTATTATGTAATACTCATCCATGTACTTTGTACATTTATTGTTGCGCACTCCTCAGAGACTGTACTGTAACTAAAAGAGAATCTACAATCTACACGGTCCATGGATTTACTCTGGGTTCTTCATTCTTCATTCTTCATTCTTGATGCTCAATGCTCAATCAATTGTGATAGCAATAATATTGATAACTATTACATTATTACATTCTTTTCTCAGACCAGAGCCAGAACCAGAACCAGAAAAGAACCAGGACTCGATTTCTTCATTCAAATAATAGCTTTTAATAGTCAATAGTCCATAGTCCATAGTCAATTCAGTCCATCAAGAGGAAGAAAAAGTAGCCTTTAGCTCAGAAGACCTTTCTTTTCTATCTTCTTATTCCTAGAGACTCGGGACTAGAGACTCATCCTTTTTACTCCCAGATTTCCAAATACACAAAAAGATCACTCATATTAAGTTACACAACTGCCAGTCACATTGACATTGACATTGAGCTTTGAAAATTGGCAACTGAGTGCTGAATAAAAATTATTTTTTTACAAGTGAAATACATTTTACATTTTACACTACTTGATTATTTATTATTTATAAGATGAAAGATTTGATTAGTTGATTAGTTGATGAGTTATTAGTTTTAGCTTTAGTTGGCGGATTGTAAACGGTGGGAAATTATCTTTTCCCTTTTAAGGGAAGGATCTACGGTCTGCGAAGAAGAGTTTGTCCAGGAGAGAACAGTTTACCATTTACCATTCACCAAGGACAAGGTAAAAAATAGATGAAGAGAGAACAGAGAACGAATACATTTCAAATGGTCATTACTGCTTTTAAGCATCGAAAGAGAGAGAGAGAGAATAAATGAGGACGCTGGTGATGTTGCTTGGTGTTTGGTGTTTAATCTCTGTCCTGAAATTATTACATTCTAAACTCTGTCTGCAGTGATATTGAACTGCTCTTCTTTTCTTTCATTACGCACATGATTCTTTGCGGATCCACAAACCAAACCAAACCAAAAACCAATAAAGTTAAAAATCCTCACTTCGTGAGGATTTCATATCGCCCTGAAAGCAAAAATGCTTTAGGCTCCGGAAGCGAAGCTGATTATAAAAATTCAAGTTGTGTCTGTCCGTGGTCATACAACTGCCGTCTACGTCCAAAAAGTTCTGA
>JABASP010002407.1:0-20374 GCA_019776565.1 Sminthurinus signatus | reverse complement strand
AAAAAAGTGCGGAAGGAACAATCTTAACTCTGTTCAGACTAATGCCATTTTAATTCTGATTTTTCAGACACCAAGTTCAAGAGAAACGGAGTGAAAAAAGCTTAGTCCGGATCGAAGACGGCAGACGGTCTAGCTCTGCATTGAGAACTAAGGACTGAGGACTGAAGAGTGCAGAGTGAATTAGAATTTTTTTCATTAATCGACTATGCTTAAGAGAGGGACGTGTCAGAATCATAATGGTTTCACTCGCCTGAAATTGGCATTTTCCAAACCAAACCAAGAAAAAACACAAGAGACGAAATTTGTATGTAAGAGAATGGAGAATGGACAGACTTTCATCTGTTTGCCTTTCACACTGTATACTTATACGTAACACGTAGTTTATTTGGTACATCTGTATATTCTGGTATATCTGTATATTATCTGTATGCATGAAATCTCATTGTGAATTGAGTTGGAATAAAAACTTGATCCAACTTTGTGAATTTTTTCCCTTTCTTTCCATCAACTTTTCAACCAAGCTTTTTTTATAACAAGCTTTTTTTTTCTTTTTCCGGGTTTCTTTTTGTACTTTTTCTAATACTTTCTACTTTCTACAAATTTATATTTGAAATTTAGGCATTAATAGATAGATTCATTTTGAGTATTGAGCCTAAATGAGAGTGTATGCAATATGCATGATCATTTACTACTCCAGAGACGAGAGTTTACAGTAGAGATAATATATGTAGGGTTTTGGGGACGGAGAAGCATATGCAATATGTATTTACTAATATGAATAAATGGTGATTTCCACTCCACTCATTTGATTTTCATGAGGGATAGGAAGAATGAGAAACAGGGAAAATAGGGAAAATAATTGCTTTAATCCCAGTTGAATTATCAGCTTTTTTTCCCTTTCTTTCTTATCTTTACCATTCTTTTTTCCTTTTTTTTCTTTTTTCCTTCTGTCTGTTAACATGTTTTTCCTTTTCAAAATTAAAAAAATGAGTCAAGAAAGCTAAATCAGCTAAATGAGAAAAATGAATCAATGAGTTTCTAGTTTATAGTGTGTAGATTGTAGATTTTAGATGACAATGCAAGTGACAGGAACAGGAACATGGATTAAATTCTCAACTCATGCAAAAGATATCCATAATCCAAACTCCGGACTCACACTGATAACAAAGAAAAGACAAAAAAATCATATTACGCATTACATTATGTACATTGGGCATAGTAATTTTTGTCACATTACATGAATAGAATGATAAGAAAAAAGAACGTCTGTTTCAAAATTAACAATTAGCTTGATGAAAATCCTTGAGTAGGATTTACAAAATAATTAGAAAAAATGATGAGATTTCCCAGAAAAAATAACTTAATCTTTGTGATTTTATCCTGTATTTGGGAATTTTGAATTCTGAATACTGATTTTCATTTTGACATGGGCATTGACAACTGACATTGACATTGACACTGACATGAGCAGAATAACAAGAAGCAAACTTTTTTTCTGATTTCAAAAAACTATGCTGTCTTTTAATTCCTGTTACAGGCTTCAAATTGGAATATAAAGAAACATTTTTAATTATTATAAATGAAAATTACAATTCAATGAGAATCTGACAAGGAAAAATAGAAATTTCCAATCGTTTACCATTTATGACATAGGTTTTTCTATGAAATGAGTCAACTTGAGCTTTTTACTCTTGCCAAGAAAGAAATTTGAGGAAAGCGTTCCCTCATACGGAACTTTTTATTTTTTATGACTAATTTGTAGAAACTAGATGAATTGATAATAACTGACAATACTTAATACTTGTGGTTTTCTGTTTTGTTTTTGTGTTTTCGCCGATAGATTGGTGTTTTGGATGTTTGGTTCTTTTTACAACGATGAGTAAAAGCACAAAGAGAAAGATTATTTCTCCTCAAGCCTCAATTGAAAACAAAACTATTTGGTGCTGAGTGCTGGTGAGTCTGTTCTGACATTCATCAAGGAGATTTCCCTCATCCTCTTCATGTTTGCCTACTTTCCCTTTTCCCTATTTCTCTGGATGGTGGACAGAAAACAGAAAGTCACATGTTTGTGACGTGCAAGTGCGTCGAATTTAAGTGGCCCTCTAGACTCCAGATACTACACAGATAGCCTCTCGATGTAGAAAGGAAACACACACGGCTTCATTATTGTCTTTTGCTACACAGCTTGAAAACTGGTACTCAAATCTCGAGGACCAAAACCAAAACCAAATGGAATACGGAACAGTGTAGAGAAATTGTATATTTCCTCCCTTTTCCATCTCTCGCATCTCGTATCTCGTGTCTCAGATCTACACTTCTTGTATCATAGAATCCACAGCTCGCGCGTTTTCTTCCTCTACTTTCTATAGTTTATCTGTGATATTACAAGAGGTTCAACTTCCAGTATCAAGTACACAAAAAGCAAAGTAAATCATGAAAATATATACATTGCGTTTTTAGCTACAATATTTTTTGGAATGTGTGCAAAGCACAATAAACAATAAGAAAAGTAAAAGAAAATTCACATTATTTATTATTTCACATCAAATTCGTAATTGAAATTTTTAGAGCTATGAAAAATTCCATCAACGTAGAAAACCAGAAATCAAAAGTTTTATATAATATTAAAGTTTTAAGAGTAGCTATACGCTATACAGTGTACAGTGTACAGATATACTTAAAGTAGCATACCCAAAATCTAAAAGCGGTAGGCGAGAAAAAAGAAAAGAATCAAAGATCAGAAAGAGTGAGATAAGTAAGAGGTAGTGGAGTATTTAAAGGGAAAAGCTCTGACATTTTGTGAGAAAATATCGGTTTTGTGTATTGTGTATCAGAGGAGCACTTGTCAAGTAGTTTGATTGGCAAGTCAAAGAAGAACAGTGATAACCAATCTGGAAAAAGCTTTACCCGTCTTCTCTCTCTCTTTCTCTCTCTTCTTCCTTCTTCTCGTTTTAAGCCGTACCAATCTGCTGGATTGCTGCATAACACTTACATATTATATTATACATTATACATCATGTAATGCCAGAGTTTTTTTACTTGTTCTTTTCCTCGTATACTATCTACGTAACATAAAATATACACACACATATCTCAGATCTCAGCTGTCTCAATGTGCCCATCTTTTTTTTGTGTCTTTCTTTCTCTGTCTTCTATTTTTCACACCATCGTCTGATTGTCTTTTCTGATCTCCTCTTGCTGGCCTTGTCTATACTGATGCTTTATAGTTCATGGTATTACTGTGTGCCCAAGTATGTTTTATTTATTATGTACGAATAAGATTACGTCTTCTCTCTTAATTCGTAATTCGTAATGTTCCATTATTATTATTACACAGTACTCAGTACTTGAGAAGGATGTGACAGGCTTTGTCTTCTCTCTTTTTTATTTGTGAGTGCACAGAAACAAGAAAACCGAAATGTGTATCATTTTATTTGTACATTTGTACATTTGTACTGCAAACTAAAGATTACGGATCCACACAGAATATAGACATACGTATAAGTAATATGTAATGTGTAAGAACAATAATCCCTTTAACATGTGTTTTCTACCTAGATTTAGATTTTAGATGCACTTACACAACTTTATAGATTAACACCAAGTACTTTTTTTTTAGTATTTAGTATTTACATTCTATTTTCTATTGTATTAAGAACTAAGAATTAAGACTTGAGAAATTAACAGAGGAAAAATAATTTTCAAGGTTCAAGATCAAGATTAAGATTATACACATCTACAACCTGCAATGATATTTCATTTTATGAAAAATATCCACTCGTTTCAAAAAAAAATAGTAAGTGAGTTTAGAGTTTTGAGTTTTGAGATTTGAGTTCCACTCACGAGGGACAACATAAAAGGTGTAATATTAATATATCGTATAATAAGCAATGTGCAATGATCTGTGGACTGTGAACAGTGAACAGTGAACAGTGAGAATAATGGTGATGGCAATAGTAATAATAATAATAATAATAATAAAAGGATAATGACTAATAATCCTCAAGAAATAAAGACTAAAGTCATGGATATACCTTTTAACATTTACCTATTACCTTTTACAGTCTCTGGTCTGTTCTCTGTTCTCCGTTCTCCGTTCTCTGCTCTCTGCATCAAGTCAAACGAAAAACGAACTCTCTCGATTTTCAATCTGTATAATATTATATGTAATATGTAATGTATTTTGTATTTCATTTCATTTTATTTCATTTCATTTCATTGTCGGCATTTCTCTTTCAACTCTTTTTTTTATGGAGGTTTCGTTCAGTTCATAGTCTTTCTTGTCTTGAGTCTTGAGTTTTGTGTCTTGTGCCGACTGATGATGAGACTATACGAAATAAGAAGATGACTACCATTTACTATCTAACATCTAATATCTTCTATCTATGACTGCCGGTTGCCGGTGAAGTCTTAAAGATTCATCGAATGCCTATTTCTTTTACCTTTAGTCTTTAGTGTATACTGAAAAGAGTAATAAGCAATAATCATGAAAATGCATATTTTAACTTGTAGAATGACAATCATTGTGGCAGCTTCAATCAACTTTACATTTGTATTTTTTTTCTCTTTCTCTTCACAACTTTTTGCTACCTTAAGATTTAAGATTCCTTGGTCTTTCATTTTTTATCTTTCGTCTTTCGTGCACCATTTACATTATTTTACAGCTTCATTATTCTTTACATACTCTCCTTTTCGAAAAGCTAAATATTCATCATGAGTAACAAAAATCAAAAATCAAGACTCAAGAATTTATCATTTATCACAATCTCCTGACTCCTGACCTAAGATATTCTATATATTCTAGCACAAAAAGAACTAAAAAAATAGCAGAAAAAACCACTGTTACCAAATTTTATTATGTCTTGAATCTTGAATTTTAAATTTTGGAAATTGGAAACAATAAGCTTTTAATGTTTTTCCCCGATTTCTGATTAGTACAAATAAATTAGGAAAATAGAGCTTGATAGGTAAAAGATAACTTGTAGGTTAAAACATTTCAAGATACAAAGTTATAAATGAAGTTTTATGTTATGTGTATCGCGTCTCCGTTTTGATTTTGGTTTTGGTAGAAAAGTAACAACAAGTTCAAATAAGAGGGAAAGAAATGAAGATGAAAAGATGTTGAATCTTTTGAGATGAGAAGAAAAGAGAGAAATATCTACATCTACATTTATACAGAATATAATGGATAATGGAGAATGAAGGGATGAAAAATCCATAGGGATTGCTGAGTTACGTCTATCAAAGTGTCTTGGCCAATACAATATTTAGCAGTAGCATTCCTGATTGAATTCCAGATAAACCCCTTTTGACTGTTTGACTGACTTGACTCCATTATCTCTTTTTTCTTTTCTTCCTGGATCCTGGATCCTGGACTCGAGACTCCTTTATTAACTCCACGTTCACTGTACAATGTACATTGTAGTTTATTTGTAGTTCAGTATTTACTCTACCTTTTCCATCTTAGCACTCTCCACTCTCTACATTGTCCATAAAAAGATACAGAATAAAATATACATCTTCCTATAGATATAAAATATAATGTACAATTGATTTTGAGTGAAAGGAGGAATGCAACTTCTAACACATTTAATACCATGTTTTTTCTGAATTCTGTACTGGGCTTCTCATTACTGTGTTGAGGTGTAAAGTGTAAAATGTAAACTGAGGATTTTTGTCTGTAATCTCTAATCTGTAACATTGAGCATTGCGCATACCATGCAGGTTGTAGGTACAATAAATTACAAGTGTACATACACAAGCTTTAGCATTTAGTCCATAATCCATAATGATTTTTGGTGGAGCTTTTAAAATGCAAGTTGAATTAAGTTACCTTTTATTTTTTATTATTAATTCTAAATTCTACACAAAATGCTTTTTAAATACTACATTTTAACTTTTAATTTTAACCTCTTCTCAAGAGGATGAGTTTCATAAGGATCTAAAGTTTATAAATGTAAAAATTCCAGAGCAATTCGTGTACCCTGTTTTAAAATATAGAATACATTGTGGATGGTGGATGACGTTGCGGAAATGGGAAATAATGGGATTGAACAAAATGGTAGGTGCATTTGACACATAATTTGAGGTCAGGTTTCTAAGTGCTGCATTTATTTCATTTCTTGTTGTAGCAAAAAAAGTGAGCCTTCGTCCTTTTTCCAGCTCTAGCTTCCAAACTCCAAACTCCATACTCGTCAACATGACAGTAATAATAATGTAGAGTACAATGCGTAATAAAATGAGGATAAAAGCTCCACTTAAAGAATCAACAGAACACGAAGAAGAAGGAAGAAAGCGTGTTCACTATACACAATACACACTGTACGTTGTACAATGTACAATGTACATGCACTGTTTTTCCCCTTGGATTCAAATGATACAGTATTTTAAATTGAAGAAATATCATACGAGAGTTACCACAGATGTGTTTTGCTCTTTCTGTTACTTTACGTATCAAAAAGCAAAGAAACCTCTACTAAGATACCTATATTATATTTTCTATTGTAATTTTTAGCGTTACCAAAGCAAGTTAATCATACAGAACGGGATAATAATGGAGATTGTCAATACAAAGGAGTGAGAAAAAATACCTACCTAAGTAAAAGTAAAAGGTAAAAGGGTACAAAATGATGCTTTTCTGGTATTTTTTCTTCTGTTGTTTCTCTATCGTTGAGGACTGAGGACAACCTGGAAAATTAAATGGAAGGAGTAAACTTTTAATTTTTACTGCATTTCTATTTACTGTAAAAGGTAAATTGTACATTTATTTTAGGTATTCCTTCCTCTGTACGTTTACATATGAGGAGTAATATCGTAAGTAATAAGTAATATACAGCAAGTAATAATAATAATAATAGTATCTACGTACAATATATAGTTGACTTTTTAACTTTTAACTTTTCTTCTTTTTTTTCTCATCTATTTACTGTTTACTCTTTATGTAGCTCTCTACTTTTCAACGGTTCTGTCCTATGTTATTATTATTATGTTGAATGGTGAATACATAAAAGGAACAAGGTGTAAAGTGTGTGCGTATCATCTCCCCACACTCATCATCAAAATATCACACAGATGGAATATGGAATACGAAGGGCAGTTCCAGTTCCATTTCAACTCCAGTTCCAGACTGAGTACAGCGAGCATGGAAAATTACATAGTACACGATATTTCCTTCCTCCACTCTGGAATTAGGCAATCAACTAACCTTCTATTAAGTCCCCCAAACAAGATCATAAAACAACTAGCAACCAGCAGCCTCTCAAGTACATACCTCAATATACATATATGTATACATATACACACAATACGGAATTATTACACATGTATTATGTATGAAAAGGTACCTTTTCATTTTTCTTTCTTGTCCACTATGAATTTTACTTTATTTTTTCTGGAGCTCCATTTGCCATTTGCTATTTGGTACAGATTAGAGCTCATACAGTAGTGCGAAAAAACACAGGTATTATCACAATTTCCTTTGTACTTGAATCTAGAATCTGGAATCTGGAATCTTGAATAGTGATGATAAAAAATGGTTTTAATTAATTTCAACCACAGTGTTTTCTTATCCTTTATTTCTAACAATAAGTCACCTGACCTTTTACTTTTTAAGCTTTTAACTGTAGTACATTTGAATTTTGGACAAGTGTAATTATTGTCAATGTGGTGAGAAGATTTATTTTTTGAAACACCATCTTAAATCTCCAAAGGAAGGTTTAAGGTTTGCAATGGTCATGTTCGTGTATTTGTGAGGTACATGATAATTTAAGGCTCTTTTTATTTGTTGGTTGGATTAAAAGACGCAAACTTAAGAAAATATACACTGTTGTGTTTAATGTACATAATATTATATGTATACCTTTGATGTGGAAATGGAATTTTTATTTGTTCACATAATTTGTACAAGTTTGTTGGCTGGTAAAATGTTCAGTGTGTTTAGTGTGTACTTTTCTTGTCCTGTGGTTGTGACATAAGACACAAGACTCAAGACATAAGACAGAAGCTTTTTGTCGTCTCCTTCCCCCTGCAGCGCGAACATTGTCCAAGTACTAGAATCCTTAAATATTCAGGTACATTGTACATTCCGCATAGCACAGGTTGATCGATGATTGTACTTGTATTTTTGTACAATGTACAATGTATAATGTAGCGCAGCGTTTCCAGTTTTCAGAAGCTTCTCCTTGCCATTTTTATTACGTACAGTTCCAAATTTCATGTAGACAGTAGACAGTAGTGAGCTCATTTCATTTTTGTTTTATTCCATGTTTATATTTAATATTTATGCATTGTTTAACTCGCATATCATGGAAATGGATAAAAATCGTGAGATTCAGTGACAGAGTCTAGAAACTATAGAATGAATTAATTGTGGAATATCATGGCATGAAAAAAACAAAAAAAAATCTTCTTTCTCTCTCTTTCTTCTTCCTCACATCAACAATAATGTTTATAATACTTGATAATGTTTTTTTACAGAAAAGTTGAAGCACGTTGACTGTTGAATGATATGAATTCTATTCAAATTCGCTACCTTTTAGTACTTACTTTTTCTTTCTTTTACTACATCATCTCATATCAAACAAAAACCAAAACATATTGAGGAAAAAATCTCCGTGTCGTTGAATCTTGTATAAAATCTGTTCATTTGTAATTTGTATGTATTTAACGTTTTAATATCTGCTGGATTCACAACTTACAATTATTACATACAAAATATTATGAAGTGGAAAAAATTGATGTTCAAATCATTTTTTTTTTCTGTTTTTTTTTGTTTTTACTAGAATTCCAATGTATTGCACATGATACATGATATTTATTGTAGATCGTGCATTGTACATTGTACATGAAAAAAATTAAACAACTAATTGTACTGTAACATTTAATAAAGAGAATGGCAGAAGCTCATATTAGACATTAGACAGCCCAGCACGTCATTTTCATGATGTAGACGTTTTCTCCTTCTCTGTCTGTGGATGTGTATTAGACTATGTACATTTTAAATTTTACTTTTATGATATGATATGAAATGATGTGATGTGATGCGATGGGATATCATGTGAGCACCCCATACAGAGTGTCAGGAATGTGGAGAAATAAGACGTCTGTACAGAGGAAAATTATGATCTTGTTTGCTTTTTTCCCCTTCTTTACTTTTTTTCTGGCTTTTATTCCTTATAAAAATTTTTCAGTTTTGCGGCGTATCATTTTTAGAGTGTATGGTGTAGAGTGTAGAGTGTAGAAAAAGGTATTCAAAAGACTATAATAAAAAGCAAGCTAATGCGTTTCGTGAAGAAGCCTCAATTCTCAATCCCGAATCACAAATAACCAATAACCAATTAAATAGTGCACAGTTTTGCATCTCCTTTTAAATTATTTATGCGGTGTGAAATTCTGTATCTTATACCTGTTGACGTTGTAGTGATAACGACGATGATGAGGATGTAAATTTTCCAACCCTTGAATATTCAATAGATTAATAATAATCTTTGCTGAACGCTCAAAAAATGTACATATTATTTGCATGTGGAAATGAAAATACAAATACGAATTCCATCTTGAGTCTCGAGTCTCGAGTCTCGAGTCAAAACGGAACGGGGAAAATTGAACAAGGATTAATTTTGTGTTGATGTGACTGTTGACTGTTGACGTTTCATGTTCAACGTTCAACGTTCATTGACTAGATCGATTCGTCTTTTGATCGTTAGTGCATTCAGCATTCAGCCTTTTTTTTCCTTTTCCCTATTTCACGTTTGATATTATGATATTCCCTATGCAATCAATGTAATCATAATAATTCAGTATCAATATGTACATGAGTGTGTGCGTAAATATTTTCAATATTTTCAACTTTGAACGGTGAACATAGAAAATAGTGAACAGTCTACACAGTAAAGTCTGTTGTGCAGAGGACCGAGGACTCAAATTGACATTCCGAGTTCTCAAGTAAATAATAAAGTTGAAAGAGAGAGAGAGAGAAAATGGAAAATGGAAAAAATGAGACAATGATTTATGTCCGGACTGTAATTTCAATCATCAAGTTTTTCAGTGACATGTGCATGTGTAGAGAAATTAACTGTAGTTTTCTCCTCTCTGGCTCTTGTCTCTTGTCTCTACTCTGTACTCTGTAGATAATAATATCCTGTGTAAAATAATAATCATGAGGATTCCGTTTCTGCTACTGCTACTGTTTTTTTTCTATGCATTTCTATCTCCATTCTTCGTGCAGGTTGCAGGTACATTGAGCGTTGAACATGGAGGACGTGTGTATTTTGATAGTACGAGTTCTTTTCAGTCTCTGCTGTCTAAATATGAACGCACTCTGACAGCTCCACAACCAGCAACCAAAAACCAGCAACATGCAATCTTTGAACATAAAACAGAACAAGACGAAACAGAAAAATGGTAGTCTTAAATTTTACAGAGTAACAAGTAAAGATTAAAGAGTACACGACACACTTTTTACCCAAAAACTCAATTTTGTACTTGGAGCGGAAAAAAGAATGACGATGAGCACTTTTCTGTAATTCACATACTGATTTGATAATAAATAAATCTTTTATAAATAATAAATAAGCAATTCGTACTTGTGTATTTATAGCTTTTTAATTATTAGACATTTAACATTTAGTGCAGATTAAAAAATTTTAATTTTTTTTTACTTGAGGATGGACTCTTTTCTTTTGGTCAGAAATAAATTGCAAAGGACGTTCATTGTAGATTGTACACTGGTTTCAGATTTTAGGTAGAAAACTGTTGGAAGCTTGAAACTTGGATGTTCAAGAGCAAGAGCTGAAGGTCCAGAAAAAAAATCTCCAAACTCGAAGCAACCGGAATGGACTAAAACACAATGGGCTAAAGGTCGGCTATTAATCTAACGTCCTTTTTCTGGTGAAAACTAAGATTACACCAGTCGGATTCTTTCTTTCCATTTTAGTCTGTCACTGTCGTCCAAAAATTACATTTTCCCATTTCTACGCAAGTATTATACATTGTACATTGTACATGGTACATTGTATTGTTCACATTTTGGTCTTCCTTTGTTGCTCATGCTACTGTGGTCCGATCTATAGAGTCTAATTCTAATCGGTAGCATTGTTCAAATTTTCCCTACTCCTAATCCAAAACTTACATGTTCCCAAAAAAATGTACAACACAGAACAGAGGCTTTCTGCTTTCTGTATTTCTGCTCGGTGTTCTGTGCCTATCTCAAATCTCAAATACTTACATGTATCATGTAGATCATCCAGCATCCAGCATCTAGCATTTCCGAATCCGAGTTTGCACGGTTTCTGGTTGCATATATTCAACTTTCTACATTGTACAGAACTGTGTCTTACATAGAAAAACGGAAAAACAGGAGAGTGAAAGCAATCCTACTGACGCGATGGACATTGAACATTGGACATGAAAAAAAAGAAAAAGCGGAGCAGACTGTAGGAATTACATATATATATATATATATATATGTGTAATTCCGTAATATACGTATACGTATATGGTAGATACAAGATACAAGATACAGATAGAGGACAAAGTACAAAAAAAGAGAAAGAAAGCCTGCTTTTTTGTACAAAATGCAGACTATACATTATACAAAGAACCCAAAACCAAAAGGAAGAGAGAGGGAAAAGAACAGGAACAGATAATGGAAAAGGAAGAAAAGGACAGAGACAGAGAAAGAGAGAGGAGACAGGAGACGGAGTAGAGAGAATGCTGCCGTTTATCTCCATGTCATGTTTCGCTACAGCTATTCATCTCCCTCATTCTTTGCCATGTCTAATGTCTATCCTTTCATCTGTCTCTCTGTCGTCTGTGCTCTGTCCTGTACAATGTACAATGTACAACATTCCACATCCAATGTCTAATGTCCAGAAATGTTAATGCTCAAACAAGGAAAAGTAAGCCCTTGTTCAAATTTCAAGTCCATATCCTCAACTGTCACCGCTGAATGAAATGAAATGGATATCTATGTACAATGTACAGTGTACAATATTTTACGTTATGTTTCATTCTACCCACAATCAAAACACAATGGTATTTGATACAGAAAGAAAAAGAATATTATTTACTATATATTTGTTTCAAGTCATTAAATTTTTACAAAGAAATTTTTTCTAATCTTTTTGATGTACACAACAAATTTTAGTTTCGAATAGCTTTTTAATATCTTTTTCTGAATATTATATTGTCTAAAATCCATTCTCATCTATTTTAAAAAGAAAATACATCATGAATCAGATGAATATGATGTAAAATCTAAAACTAGTAGTATTATTTTGTTCGTGTGTAAAAAGATCATAGTTTGTAGTTCATATCAATCTTTTGTGTTTTGTGTTCATGTACAAATAAAAGTTGCTTCTTCTTTATCCTTCTTCTTATTTTGAGTTTTGAGTCTGATTGTCAGTAGCCGAGAAACTCAGCAGGTGAGTGGATTTTAGATTGGAGATGAGATGGAGTCCACGCTTCTTCAATTCAATCCAATTCAGTTCCATGCTCTATGCAATCCACAGTCTACATTCTGGAGTCTGCAGTCTGCAGGATGTAACTAATTTGCCTTGATGATGAAAGCATAAATAAGTAGAGAATGGAAGTAGCAAATACATTCGTTGAACATTGGACATTTGAAGTTTGAAGTAAATTGTATTCCTTTCATTTTGATAATAGATATATCTGTGAATCAGGGCTAATTATTTAACCTATTGTTTTTCCAGCTCGATACTAGATACTCGATACTCGATACAAATCACAAAGCATACATTAAACAATAGGACTTGGAATTTTGGATTTCGAATCTTATTGATGATAATTAATTTAAATACTATACAATGTGCGGTGAGAGTAGCGTGGTGATTTCATCATGAGTCATGCTTTAATGTAATATACATATTGTTGTACAATATTGAAAAGTATTAAATAATTGGACGTGTAGTATTTCATGTCTAATGTCATTCATTTCTCCGCAGAATTTTTCCAAAATAACTTTCATGTAACATAATACATAATATAAATGTAACATACAATCGTATAAAAGGGTCGTGCGATGTTAAAAGTACTGTCCGAGTTATGAACATTGAACATTGAACAGTGAAAGCACGCACAGTAACAATAATAATAATAATAATTGTAACTTGACTTTTCGTTCTGCATGCTGCAGATATCCAATTTGTTGAAACATTGAATATTTAATCTATATTTACCATCTAGCTGAGATCTGAGATGAACTACAAACTACACATTATGAAACATACGCCTAAGCATTATGCATATAAAATTTAATATGTAATATGTACACTTTACACTTGTAAATAAATGAGGAAAACGGAGAAACAAAAACCTTTTTCTCGGTTCACTTCCATCTTTTTCATTCTCTATTCTGTTGTGTTCTATTCCTTTCATGCATTTGTACGCAATTAGTTTTTTCTCCTTTTAAATGTTAAATGTAGGGAGATAGTAGATACGTTTTATTCTCCAAGGGTTTTTCATTTTCATTCTGAATGGAACAAAACAAGGATCTAATGTCTAGTAGTAATAATAATAATAATAAGTAGTAGTAGTCATTCGTAAGTAAGTTGATCCACACCGCAACGGTCGAAGGCTACATATTATGCAAGTGTAAGTCTGTCTCTTTTCTTGGAGAATAAAAAAAGTAAAGGTGGTTAGTGCGTTAGTGGAAGTAATTAAAAGCCTTTTTCCTTTTTTGTTTTACCTGCCAACTGCTCAATGCCCAAATGTTCAAATGTCCAATGTCTAATGCTGTATTTAGAACTTAGAACTTAGAATGGAACATGAAATACCTAGCTCACTGTTATAAAGTAAGTGGGTACAAAGTACAATGCGGAATAAGTACATTTACAATTGAAATGTTTTTGAGAGGGGATGAAGAACATCTCCATTTTACATGCATGTACATAAGTACACTGTGTACCTTATATTCAACACAATATCGATATTTGACTCACCCTCATCATCATCATCATCGTGTAAACTTGTTCTATTTAGCTTTTACCTCACCCTTAACTCTGTGCTCTCTGTACAGATCACAGAGCATTTAGGATTTAACTAAGTGCTTTTTAAATATTGAGTATTGAGTATTGAGTGTATGCATTTACTCAATAGTCGATGTACAAATTATCCATTTAGAATTCTGAATTGGGAATCACTTTTAAATAAATGTACATGTGTGTTATTCTTTCACCTCTTTTAGTTTTAAGATTTCCTTCCCTGTTGATGACGAAAATGTTTCTCAGAAAATCTAATTATACATTATACATCTTTTAAAAAGAACAAACCTTTTAAATTTTAATTAACCTTTTGTTTCATTCCCATCTTTTTTATGTCTCATGCTTTTACTCTACACATTACACAATCGATGATACGGATATGCTGAATGTTGAAAGTGGAAATTCAAGTGTTTTTCTATTTAGTTTTGATTTTGGATTTTTAAATTTTGAAAATGGACTAAAACAGGTTCTAAATATTTAGTATTTTGTTCCTACTATCAACTATTGATTTTCGAATTTTAGAATGAAATTTAGAATCTACAGAATGATAGAACTATTGAATATTGAAGCTAAAAACAGAATCGAGTGTACAACGAACATTTTAGGCTGTAGGTTTTCATATGTATGTATAATGTGGTTTGATGTTTGATGTAGATTGTAGATAGTTGTTGAGGTTAGTTGAGACTAGAGACTAGTGGTTGAGGGAAGAACCCAACTCACAAACCAGCCAAACTAATCATCGGTTCAACTTTGGACAAGAGAGAGCTTTATGGATCGTCACTTCTAGGGATTTTTTTTCTTCTTTTTTCTCTATCTCCTAACAGTTTGTATTATGTATTTTGTATGTGTATGAACTATGAACATTGAACACAATGAACAATGAACATGCTTATCGTTCACCATTCACCATTTGCCATGTACTCCGTGTATGTACGATACAACATTTGAAACCCGAACCCTATTGTTTCTTGTAATGTTAATAATAGTTCCATCCTGACTGCGGTCCGCTTATACTATACACTATACATCAGACATCAGAATAGAGTGTAGAGTATAAGAGGTTCATGTAGCTGATGTGTTTGAGTGTGAATTCCAGACCCTTTCAAAACTTGAAAATATCTGACATAAAGATGGACACAGCACACGCAGTCTAATGAAAAACAACCTTTCCTTGTCTTTTTTTCATTTCCCCCGTTTAATTAGTCTCTGCATATATGTACTTATACATGGGATAAGAAGTAAGAGTCAAAACATGAAGAAAATATTGTAGGGTATAAATATTCTTGTGTTCTTTGAATGTTGTAGGTTGTAGGTATTTTATATGTATTTTGTAGTATATATTTCATATTGAATATTAGACCGATTATCACACACGGAACATGGGATTTGTAATCTGTAAATATACTTTACAACTTATAGTGTAAACTTTATATCAAGATGCTTTTAGTTTTTCTTTCTCCTGCATACTTTTTCTCCTGTGGTTCAAGCCTGAGAAAAGAGGATTAAGAATCGAGAATTGAGAAATTAAGTCTGTCCTCTGTTTTCTATTTTCTGTTTTTTATTTAATACATACGTAAAAAAGTACAGCTTTTTTACAACATGGACTTTTAAATACATTTTTAAAATAAAAATTCTCATTTCCAAACCCACAAACCCCAAACCAAAACTCGTGATGAGAGTATACAAAAAACATGATGGCCCTTTGAATTTTTGAGTCCATGCTTCAAATAATATATTATAGTGCCGGACTAGCGCACTTTCTTTAGTTCATTGTATTATACATTGTGTATTTTTGTTCTTTTTAAATTCAGATGAATCCAATCCAAATTCCAGAGTCCAGAATCCAGATAATTGTAAGTTGTATTGAAAATTGTGAAGGGACACTAATCAACTTATTGAAAAATTCCTATACTTTGCTCGTTGCTTAATTCTGGCTGTGAGGAAACCTGTAATTTTAAAGATCCTCCGGTCACATGTTCCTTGTGCCGTGTGTATTGTATTATGATCTCATGGGTTTAAGTAATGAAAAATGTAGAAGAAATCAGCCGTTGATGCAACAAAGTATTTTCTTCCTAAATAAAACTAGGTAACTAATGCACAGTTAATTATGACCTTTCCATGATTCTCACACGAGCCTGTAATATTGTACTAATCATAATCATAAGTCTTCTGGAAAAAGGAAATGTGTATCTATATTTATTGATTTAATTACAAGTTGTCATTTGAACTTTGACTCATCTTTCGTGATTACAAATTAGAACTCAGAACCGAGAACAGGAGATTCAAAACATTAATTCAAGGGTTACTAAAATATGTTTTGAGTTTTGAGTTTTTACTCTACACAAGTTTCAAATTGACCAAATACCTTTCAAATTCTGTACTGTGTATCCAAATGGTTCTTTTAAAGAGCTGCATGGGGAATTTTTCCCAGATTTTCAAAGATAATAATTATGATTAATCAATGCTTAATTTTATTAATAAAAAACTGTGTCATAGCTCATAGCTAAATTGGAATGAAGATGTTTCAAAATAATTTGGAATTTCCGTCTCATGTTCATTTTCAATACTCAATACACAATACAATTTTGAAGCATACATGTGATATGTGCCCGCATTAAATTTCATCATTTTCAAAAATCAACTCCTTTGAATTTTGGACTACACACCTTTTTAATTATATCATGTAAATTTCTACACAAAATATACTTACAAGTTTTCCGATTTTTTGTTTCATTTTCATTTTTTATGCTCTATAACTTTAGAATTCAGTCGTGTGCAGTGTGCAAGGTACAAGCGGTCTTTTTAATACGTCGTGTTCAGTGTTCACTGTTCACTTCTCCGCTACGATTAGTGTTGAATGTCTAAGATCATGTAATACGGTGTACGGTGTACAATTTACAGTTTATGTTGTATGCAGGTACCCTTCATCTTCATTTTGAATTTTGATGTTCATATCATCTTTTGGAATTGAAACGTGAACAAGGAAAATGATGAGCGATAGATTTTTTCAATCAGTTTTTTTCTCCGGTTTTTCTCCTCCACTTACACTTACAGATATTTATCTTCCATCTTGTACCTTTTTCTCTTCAGTCTTCAGCGTTTAATGTTCAACGTTCAATAGAAGGAAAAAGGAAAAGTTGGAAGTTGTAACTTTGCATCTGCAGTCAGTTCTTTTCTTTCTTTTTTGTTTCCTCTGTCCACTTGAATACTGGTACAATTCAAAAAAAAGTTATAATATAGTAGTAGTGAGAAGTGAGAAAAGTTAGGAGCGAGCGAGCGAGCCAAAGAGTCAGTCAGCAGTCAATGCTTTAGATAAGAGGAATTGAAGAGGTATTGAATAGGTAGGACTTACTAGTTAGCATTTGGTTTTGTATACATCAGTATCATATTATATATAAAAAAATCCCTGTAAAATTTAGATTAAAAAGTAAGCTATAAGATATAAGATGTAAAAGTGCATTTATTATGTATTATGTATTATGTACGCGTGATGTGTAGAGTTTAGAGTTTAGAGATAGATGTGGAGCGTAAATCAGTCAAATCAAGTATCAAGTACTATCAAATTATACTAAAATACTTTGTGCATAATATTTTGTACAGTATATAATATATTATGCAGTATGGGATGAGGATGATTACATATTCAGAAAAGAGTGTGTAGTGTGTAGTAAAAAAATGAATATGAATACCTGTGTAAAATGTTCATTGTGTTCGTAGCTCGTACCTCGTACACTCGTACACCTTTTCCTCCTTTGTATTATTTTCATATTATGAAATTGTGTAACATGTTTAGTGTGTATTTTGTATGTTATCAGTTATCAGTAGAGACTATTTTCATCATCCTCTTAACCCTCTCATTATGCATTGTGTATGGCGTATGGCACATGGTACACAGTACACAGATTGACTGGTCTGCATAAAATCTTACAAACTGGATGAAAGAAAGGAGAAAGGAAGCCTCATTTACTGACTCAGTTCAAAATTCGTTTGTTCCAACTTCCAACTTCCAACACCGAGACAAAACAAAACAATATACAGTGTACAGTACACACTGTGGACTTTTGTTATATTTTTTCTACAGCACACCCGATATCAGGTTTAAAAGCTAGATCTACGATCTACAATGTTACTTATGAGTACTTGTATTCATATTATGTACGAGCTACGAGCATATCCTAATAATGAATCATTATGCTTCATCTTTATTATTTCAAGCTTCTTACACTGTACTAATACAACACACTACATGCTTGTAACAATGTAACAGTGGCTAATAATCAGTGTGTAATGGGCTCGTACTTACGGGTACAATTTACAATTTACATTGTACGTTGTCTTTGGTATTTTCTATTTAATATGTACAATGTACAGTGTACAATATGCATATTAATAATACACCATTATTCTAATCATTATCTTTTTTTCTTTAGGCTTGTGCCTCGGACCATGTCAAAATGTTTGAGGATTGAGGAAGAGGCGGAGGAAGGAGGAGGTTGATGATGATGATGAGGATATAGATGAAACAAGCAGTTGTCCACTTTTGTTGAAACTTGAGAAAATTGAAGCTTCCGCCCAATACCAAATACCAAAAAAATATCAAAACAAACAAAAGCTAAATGCAACTGTATGTTTAAGTTTTTGAGCCCATCTCAGTTTTTTTGAAATAAAAAATCAATTCATTTTTTAATTTTGTATTCAACAAGTACAGTATTTTTCTAATTCTAAGCATGTCCCATTTTAATAAATAAAACGATGATACATATTACGTAAATGAAACGACAATACTCAACGTTTAGCATTCTATATTCTATAGATAGTGACCAAAGTAGTTTAATAAAAGATTTTACGGAAGAAGATAGAGAACATAAGAGAAAAAGTGGAAGACGTGGAAGACGCGCGGCTTTACAAAGCAAGAAAAGATATTAGACATTAGGTCCAATACATATGTATGTAGAATGTAAAACATGGAACACGCATTTTAATGAGTGAGTACCAAAATAAAAGACAATATGAGATGAATCGCCGTAACACAAAACACAAGACTCCAGAAACGAGAAACCAGAACCCAGCGCCAGAATCAGAATCAGAAACAGAACCAAGTTCAACCACACCTCTTTTTAGTCAAACACAAATTCACACTCATTTCTTTCTTCTCCTTGTTTTATTCATCATCTCATCTCTTGTTCATCTTCTTCATGTGTTGTAGTTGTTTTCATCATTATGAGTATTGGGATTGGAATTAGTATTGGTGTTGATGTTGTTGTGAGGTTTCTTTCGGTCCCGGTTCCAAAAGAAAGAAAGAAAGAAAGAAAGAAAAAGAAAAGACAATCTTCATCTGTTTTAGTTGTATCTCGTGGATAATGGATAAGTATGAATGGAAACCACAAAACACAATATAAAAAGGAAAGAAGAGAGATAGTTATAAACTGAGTGCCAATTAACTTTTTCTTTTTTATAGTTTTATGGTCCATCGTAGAAATGAAATGTACATACAACATACGGACATTATACATATCTTGTGTATTTGATATTGAATGCTGGATGTTGGATGTTGGATGTGGGTTCATTATTGAAGGATTTTAATGATTTACCATCACTTGTAATTGCCAGTTTTCTGATCTCCTCTCATCTCTCATGGCAATAAATCTTTGTACAACTTTAGTTCTTAGTGAATGAAAGGATAAAAGAGTAAATGAAAAACATCATCGACTATCGGACTATCGACTGTCGAGCATCATGCCTAGTTTATACTATGCTTTTTTGAATCACCAAGCTTTGCCTTTCGTTTCATTTTCCTTCGTCAATACTTTGGACGATTTATAGTGTGCTGCGCGAAAAACTTTCCTGTTGGCGTTCTTTTCATTTCCCTTTGCTTTTGTATTTTGCAAAGGAAAGTATAAATCGGACACGGAAAATCAAATTTTTTTGAAAAAAATTTAATCTTATTGACTGAATATTAGGCAAGTTAAAAAGGCTAAAATGATAAAACTACATAAATAAATAAATAACATAATATTATGCAGGTACACAAAAAATAGTAATAAATAAATTACAGCATCATATATGATTTTGCAAATGATTTTTTAGGTATAATGTACCAATGCTAGTGTACTAAAACTAGATATTGTTAGTACTATTATTTTCAATCGTAGTGATACTAAAATCAAAAAATAATATTCATTATCATTTTTTTTTAATAAAAACTATTTTTTACATCGAAAAATTTAAGTTTTGAAAAATTTAACTAACGAAAAACCCAAAATGTGGTACGAGACCCCGTTTCACTTTCCTTTGCTTTTGCTGAAAAGTTAAACTGTTTCAACTTTTGAGGAACAGCAAAGTGGAATGAAATTTGTGCTTTTCAGCATCCTTTC
>JABASP010002406.1:0-20376 GCA_019776565.1 Sminthurinus signatus | reverse complement strand
AATAAATCTACCTAAATACTAAATACTAAACAGTCAACACTCAATACACAACAACTCAAACTCCTTGTTTAGCGTTCTACATCTTGTGTCTTGTGTTTTGTGTTTGTTTTCTATTGTCTTTTACTGTCACTGTAACTAATTCACAATACACACTCCACTCTCCTCTTTTAACCGTTTCCCATTTGTACTAGTAATTTGGAATTTGGAGCATTTGCTATATTTGCATATATACAAAAAAATGAGAATTTATTTTACTTTTTATATTGTGACTATTGATAATAATCATCTGGTGTCTAGTGCATAAATAAACTCATATTGAATATTGAATATAAAAAGTTGTGAAAGTAAAAAAAAAGAGACTTTTTGTTGGAAATTTACTGTGAAATTATTATTATTATTATTCAATTCAGTGGATGACAAAAGTGAGATTTTCTCTGTAACGAATCAATCAATTACTGATTACTGTGCTGTTCTGTGCTCACTGCTTACTAAGTGAATGGAAAATGTAAATATTGATTGTTCTTACTCAACTATACTTTTTGAATGATATTCTGAATAATTCTGAATTGTATAAAACTGGGTGGCGTAACAGAAACAGTGAAAAAGGAATAAGTTTAGATTCATTCAAGATTCAAGATAATTTTTCAAATTGGTTTTGATACAGAATGTGACGGTTCTTTGCCTCTACAAAAAAAATGTGTGGATTGTAATGCAGACTTTTTACACTTGGATTTTGAATTTTGATTGTGCGTACAGGAGTTGAGTGAAAACACTCATATTTAGTGAAAAAACGTGTTACATCATATTTAAAAACGTCAAAAAAAAAAAGAATTTCACATCTTCATCCGCTTTCTGCTTACACACAATGTACAATTATTTACAGTGTGAAATGTGAATTGTGTAAAGGACTATGTATTAAAAATTCCAAATCCAAATAGTGCGTCCATTTCATATTTCATAGCATTTGGAATTGAGAGTTTAGAATTCAAAAATTGAGAACATCCATAGCAAAAAGGATTTCCTACTTTTGACAAGACAAGCATCTTAAAAGTTACAAACTGCAACTAAAAAATCTTTCAAATTCCAAAGTATTTGAGCTTTGCTCTGCTTTGTGATTGTTGTGAATGAATAAAAGTGTGTAAAAAATTTCATGGAGATCAAAATTCTCCGGATTTTGGGATTGTGTAACATGTAACATGATACAAAATATTCTGTGCACAATGCACAAGCTTCATTTATTACAGTAATTGTGGATACTTAATACTTGAAACTTGAATGTTGAATCATGTGTGATTAATAGTGCAAAAATAATTCAATCTGTGTGAGTTTGAATCGTGAATTAAACGTGTCTTTGCTCGTGTACAATTACTATTTAACATGTAAAGGAATTTTGACTTTGAATTTTGAATAAAAACTAAAAGTCGACATTCGACAGTGACTGATTGTGAATATTTTTTTTATAGTTTTTCAGTGATTGTGGATTGTGGAATTTCATTATTTTATTCTTTCACTCTTTGTGCAGAAGTGTATAAAAGATAAAAGTAAAAACAAGGTGGTTTGATGTTGAGCAAAAATCAAAAATGTGGATTGTGAAACAGAAACAGAAGACTACATTAAACCGACCACAAAGACAGAGACAACTTGAGACTTCTTTTTGCTTGTGTATAGATGCATCTTGAATTCGAATTCAAATCAGAATTGGAATTTAAAGTCATTCAACGTCAAGGAAGAGCGTAGGGAAGGAAGAAGAAGAAGTGGAAGTGGAAGAAGTGTGACGGATTGCTAAGTGTACGTGCGTAATTAGGATGAGGCGCCAACGAAGATTCGCACCGAAGAATAGGCCAGTGTTTGTAACGCCTTCGCGTGCAAGAATGGCTGTAAGTCTCATTTTTTCACCTCTACTTTTCATTTTTCAATGTACATTTTATACATTTTGTACATCATCCCATGATTCATGATATATTATTTTACATGTACTGTGCAATTTGCGTGGATAGAACATTGAACATTGAACATGCAGAAGAAGAAGAATAAGAACGAAGAAGAATGCGAATGTTGTTGTACATTGTTCATAATACATCCACGTGAAACATGTACTTAACATGGCCTTTCTGATTTCTCATTTCGATTAAATGTCATAAAAAATCTATTATCATTAAATTGTCCATATAGTGTGTAATACATGTAATGCATACTTTAATAATGTCTAGGGATGATATTTGTATTTTGTCGTGGATAGAAAATTGAAATGTTACCTGATGAATATGACTAACTAAAATCTCAAATTCCTCCGTTCACTCCAAAAACATTTACAATTTTCATGGTTATTCTTTTTACTTTTGATTTGTCACAAGTCGTCAAATGGTCCACACTGAGAAAATAACGAAGATGGTATTGATTTTATGCAATCATAACATAACACTACTATTACCACACACTTAACTTACTGTTTTTATTCCTGTACTCAATTTAAACATGCTGAAAATTTTCTGGTGCATTCAAGTGGGATATTTTTACACAGTTATTTTGTACGTAATACTAAAGGATGAGCGTGTACTTACAGAAAGGTGAAACTGTCATTTTTGATGTCTATCTTTTACAACTGTCATCTGATGTCTAAATTTAATCTATTTATTCTATTGACATGCAATATTCAACCTTTCTATTTTCTATTCATCTACAAATACGAAATAGTAAATAACAAAGGTCGTTGAAAAGTGCAAATGACTGCAATAAAATCAAAATCATGTTCTCAACAAAAAATTCAAGGAAAAGTATGAAAACGTCTTCCTTTTTTTCTGACATCGACATTAATAATCAATACAATTACAATCATGTCCAATGTACAACATAGAAAATGAACCAATAATGAGAATACAGATAATTCATATAGCATTGTAATTTGTAAGATGTAATTTGCACCATGTTTCTCATTTTATTGGTGCAAAGAATAGTGTATATCTACAAAATAGTTGCTATTTCAGCACATCTTTGTCATTTCAAGTTTCAAGTGCAAAACAAAACATAATATGTAATTATATTTGAATACTGTGTGTTTTGCATCGTGTTTACTATCTAAATACTTGTGTACTATTTTCCTATTTTTTTCATCAACCCATCATGTAAAATTACTGAAATCATTTAAACTAGAAAATTAGCCACTCATGTATAGACATAAAATAATTATTATTGCTTGTTATACATTTGTTAAATTACTACCATTCAGTATTCAGTATTTTTTATTTGCTAGTTGTTAGTTTTTGAAAATGGAAAATGAAGAGTATAGTTGCAAAAATCCTTTATTTCCTTGCACTCTCAACTCTGACATTCCTGATCCAATCCAATGAAATCCAAGGTGAGTAGCATAGCAACATATTATGTACATAGATACACGTAGAAAATGGTGCATTCACAATTCTCAATTCACAACTACAAGTGAACTCAAGTGATTAGCCACAAAAGTATAATTGGGAATTGTACTCGATTGCAATCTCCCCTTTAGAATGCACTCTGCACCAGCTGACCTTACTTCATTCTTCTGCTCATCAGTTCAGTTGCATAAGCATATGTATTAGTATTATGCGCAGCCTGTAAAAACTCTTGACTACTACAACCAACAATACTCAACTCTGGTGCTCATGTGTCTTCAGCTATAACTATGTTAATAAAAGTAGTCAATGTATAATGTATATAGGTAATAAAGTCAACCGACAATGCAGTATGGGATTTGAGTGTGAAATATGAAATGTGAAATGAACTGTACATTGTACAAAAAGTATACAAAATACAAACACAATACAGTTTTACCATGTACTTTTGTATTGAAAAATGAAAATTGGAACATAAATAGGTACTCAACGTACAAGATTGTGAACAAAAAATCAAGGAGTTTCTCTCTATGTACTCTAAAAAAATTCTACCTTGTTCTTATTCCGAGGAAGAAAAATACTTTAATTCACATTCAAAAAAAATAATTATTAAATAGTATTTTTGAACTTTCCATGTTACATCTTGCCACAGAGTTCCCTCTTTACGTAATGATCATTATTCATGACAATTACAAATAGAATTATCATTATGACCAAGTTTCGGCTTTGGATTTTTAATTCTGATTCGAACTCTCTATCAACACTCTACACAGTCTTTATATTATGATATCATATTGTACGATATGACATAACGAGAGCCTGAAGGAGATAGCATAGAAAAAAGAACTATGATAATTAATCCTATTTTACAACTTTTATTACGAGTTAACAATGATACTGAGAATAAGAAACGTTTTTGTTTATGCTCCGTGTACATAGGTATTTAGTATTTATGTATTTTAAATGTTCTTTGGGTAAAGTCTAGAATCTAGATTCAAGATTTAAGATGCTCATTTTAGAACCATGTATACAAGTGCATTACACATGTTGTGTTTGTTTACAAATCCAAAATCCAAATCAAATGCATGTAACATTCATTGAACATTTAACATTGTACATTGTACGATACGGTTCTTACAATTCACACTGTACTCAACACTCAACTCTGACAGCAACAAGTAACAAGTAACCACAACACACAAGTACAAAAACCTCCATGCACTAATTAGTAAATAAATGTGCTAGCTGAGCTTCTTTCTTCTTTCAATCTCTTACATTGTACTTAAACTGTACAGAGTACAGACTACATCACTACACCATACATGTACTTGAAACTTTAAATGTTGATTGTACACAGTGCATATTTTTGTACTCTGTACTCTGTACATAATACTTTGATGACTGTGAACTAGCTAACGTAACAACAATAATAATAATAATAATATATCATAGGTATGCGTGCATTGTAGATGTAATAGACTGTAATGCGTACCTGTATGTATCTTTTTTCTTTTTATGAAGAGAATTGGATTTGGAATGATCTCTTTACATGTTACAATGTACATAAATAAACTGTCATCAAGGAGTTTTCCATTGTAGAATTGGGATTAGGATTAGGAGCAAAGTCATAGTCATAGTCATCGTCTTTCAAAATTAGGCATGTTTAAGCATGGTTTGTTCACTGTCTGCGGTTGAGAGTTGAGAGTCACTGACTCAATTTAGGATTTATTTTTTGAGAGTTAACCTTGCTCATTCCTCATTCTCCTTATACAATTATCACCATTACAATTAGTTGGAGAATGCACTCTGCTCAGTTAACACCACACTGACTTGTGAATACTGAATACTGAGTACGGAGAATCATGTACAAATGATTTGTGTATATATTGCACACTGTGAACTGAACTGTATTGTAAATTTTAAATTGTAGATTGTAGGTGAGGTGCATTTACTACAGTAGACAGTAGCAGGTAGCAGGTGTATCCAAAATGCTCAGTGTACAAAGTACAGAATACAATGTTATGAAATCAGAACATCCGTTACAAACTTATTAGAGAGTATTATATTATTTAAGGTGTGAACTTTACTCCAACTGAGTAATCCATTGCACAAATATTTGAATTTCGAATGCTCCTCAAATCTCAACTCTTTACTTGAACTTTTTAAATGCCAACATTATTCTATTATTCATTTTTCATTATTATTCAGCTACTTTTTTGGATCAAAATTCCTAGTAAAATTAACTATTAAAAGTTCCAAATTTCAAAGTTCAGCCTTCTTTTGTATATTTTGTATTAGTATAAAGTATAAGTACATGAACTTTTGTCGTTTGCCACAAACTAGATACTTGATAAATACTAGCTAGTTTTGAGTTTCGTCTTGTGACGGACGGCACTTTTCTATAAAAACATGAAATGCTGTTTGAGGTTTTTGTAGTACTTTCGTTTGTGGATTACAACTACAACTTTTATTGTTTGGGAAAAAAAAGAAAAATGATCATTATTATGATTGTGATTTCTTTTCAAGCCACAAGTTTAATGAAATGGATGCCACTAATCACTAATGACCAATGCGGGGAAAAAACTAGGTGTACGTATATGTACAATGTACAATGTACACCTCGTGTATATGCTGAGAACTTGGAGTAGTCCACTTGCTAAATAATACAATATAAACTATG
This sequence comes from Sminthurinus signatus, assembly GCA_019776565.1. Taxonomy (NCBI): domain Eukaryota; kingdom Metazoa; phylum Arthropoda; class Collembola; order Symphypleona; family Katiannidae; genus Sminthurinus; species Sminthurinus signatus. Next base: position 14,328 of record JABASP010002406.1, on the reverse strand, counting down.
CTCTAAACTTTATACTGATTCAAGAAAAAGGTTTTAGGATTTACAAAACAGTATGCGGTTCAAACATTATTACTTTTTAGTTGAAAATTTTGCATAACACACTTAATAAACTTTAAATTGTGTTACACATGTAAATACTAAATATTATACCATTCCATTTTGCTACCAAAAGGTACAACAGAAAGTGAAAAAAGCACGTACGAGATTTGAGATTTTGCTATAAAAAAATTCTTTCGTTTGAAGAAAAAGTTATCTGATTTGTATAGATATTTATCTGCATATATTTTCTTCTTACTGTCATCAATGTTCTGCTTTGCATTTTGTGTTCAGTGTTTGTGCTGTGGTCAGTTTTGGCCATGACTCAAATCTCAAATCTAAATTTTTATCACCTATTTTTTCGCAGTAATCCATACTCTACATTCAACAAAGAATATAGAATGTGTAGATGGTATCGCTTTATTCTTTATTCACATTTCGCATAGATCATAGAACTTTTAAACCTTTTAACAGTAAATACAAATAAATAATGCCGGTAGCACAAGAAAATGTGGTGAAATATTTCCAAAATTTCATAACTTTTATTTTGATTTTTACTTTTATTAACTTTGTAGCAGTCGAAGCAGTAAAATCATAAACATATGTAGTATGGAGTATGGATAAATAAATAGATCATAGTTGCACATCTTGTCATTGGCATTGCTTCGTTAGTTGAAATTGAAATCTAACTCTAAAACAAACAATCAGTTTGTAATTATTATGAAATAATGAAACCAGTCTTCTTATTTTTTTTTATTCTGTTGTGTACTTGAACATTGAAATTGAAATTGAAACCTAATGAGACATTGAAAATTGAAAGAGTGGAATAGATAAAATTAGTCTAGTAGAAAATTATAACTACTAGTAGTTGTGAGCTTTTAATATTGTTTGCTGAACATAATATTTCCCCATTCCCATTCTTTATTTCCCCTGTAGTCAAGAAAAACTTCATTTAGAAAAAAAACTACACACGCCCAACAATCATCATCATACATGTATAATATATGTCCATATAATCACAGTGATGCAGCATACACAGCACAAATTTCAAATTTAATTCATCCATATCCCATAATTACACACAAAGTTTTTAAAGTGCCATAAGCCATCAGCATTAGCACACATCACACATCACGTGGACAATCGCAAATCTCAATTACTTACCAAGATTTTACCATCGTGGAATAAAATGAAATATGAAATGGTCAAGTCCGATCGAGTCAAAATGGCAATAACGTGCAAATTGACAATCAACGATCGACGATACAAATACATTTGCGTATATGTGATGATTGCTTTTTAACTATGACTACATTCCCTCCTGAGGTTTAAATAGGGAGAATTGAGCTGTAACGTTTCTTTTTAATTCTGTCTAATTTTCATATACACAAAGTGCATATTGTTCACTACACTTTTTAGACTCGGACAAATTCAAATTCATTTACGAGTTATGAGTTATCGTATACTTATGGTCTATTTGCTGTTTAATATTTACACACGTATTTCATCATATCCAATTATTTAACCATCCATTTTCGTTTTAATATTATATTGTATCAAATACCCCATATCACATGTAAGTACTTTGAATCTTTGAATGGTCATCTAGTCTTCTAGTCAAATTGTTTTCACTCTCTTTTATACAGTCCTCTTTCATTTCATCTTTGTCCATTCTTCATTCCGTTTTCCTTGTGGATTGTTGATTTTGAGCTTGACCACAGTATACAATGAACAGGGAACTGTAGATACTAGATACAGAAGCCATTTATTCATTAATCAATTATTATTAATAAAATAATAATGTTCAAGTTATACATATATACATGAATGATGTAGATTTAAATACCAAATTTGAAAGATAAAAGAATAAGTTGAAGAATGAAGCGGAGTAGTACGGTACGGATTTATTATTGTATATAAATTATGGACTATGGACTATGGATAATGGCAATAATCATTGATAATCAAATTAATCTGTTTGTTTAGCTCACAATGTGCAATGTGAAATGTACACACTCGCGATTATCGATAGGCATCTAGCCACTAGCCATACACTCTATACTTATTGGATTACTGAACTATAACAATGGTAGGTACAAAATACAAAATACAGTACAAGTACCAAGTACATAGTGTAAATCTACATTCCACATGTCTTGTCATTTGATTTTTGACCCTGCTTTTTTATCAAGTATCTATGAATTGACAGGGTCAGAGCTGATTTCTTTTTTCTTTTTTTTTCTTTTGCAATCTTGTGACTCCGATGTACTGTGTACTGTGGTATGTTATAGTTTAATTTCAATACAAAAGTTGGAAATCACTGCCACTTCCATAATGTTATACCGTTTCTGTTTAATTAAATTCACTTGGTTGATGGTTGAGAAATTGAGGATTGAAAATAAAGGAAATGCTTCTACAGTAAATATTATGGGGATGATAACTATTCTCAAGTATTTGAGATTTGAGACCTGAGTTCGTAGTTTGTAGCTTAGTGGAGTGTAGTACAGAAATCTTAGCGCTGTATAATGTTATAGGTGCATTTTTTATCTACATTAAGACAAGTTACACGTTAGTAATGTGTAGATTGTACAATGGACATGACACTGCGGTTTTCCTTTCCATATTCTATACCATAATACGCACATACATTTTGCATTGTTTTCTTGTTCTTTTTGATCATTGATGCAAATATGAATATGAATATGAATATTAGGAGTAGCAGAGATGTGTAATTGTGAGGAAAAGTTTAGGAAAATACTCAAGTATCTCAGGTATGAATAATGTGCACAATTAGTACAAGTAAATGTGATGAGAACTTCCTGGCAAATGGCAAATCATTTGTTTTCTCCCTAATTCCTAACCCTTTAGCCTTCAGACATATGTGTAAAAGATGTAGGTATGCTACTTTATAACCTTATAAACATTTATAATTTAAGCGACTCATAAGCTTTAAAAAATTATTGGCATAAACTACTTTAAAAATTATACATACATTGTATATTGTGCAGTGTACAGTTTTCCCATTTTCGGTGGTTTCCACGTGCATGTGTACAGATCTAGGAGTGATGTTTCACGTATCGACACTCCACACTACACACATTATGCAAGATAAAACGTCAAAGTATCCGTAGGGAATTTCACACAAGTAAAATGTGACCACACTGTACTATGCATGGTAAATATTACATACTAAATACTAAATAATAATAATCATACATTTATTATGTTTTACATTTTACGTTTTACATCACATGTGTGAAAAGTAAAATCTGCTATTCCCATTTAATTTATGACAGTGTCAAATTGAAATTTGGCTTTCCTTGTAACTTGCAAGTTGCAAGTATATAGGAAAACAAAAACAACAAGCCGTAGCACATGCATGAGGTATGATGGACATAAATACAAAAAATTTAATAAAATGTATATTACAACTACAAACTACAAGTATTTAATATGCGTAAAAAGTAAAAATCAAATAAGGACTGCGCACACTGTATAGTGTAGAATCTTTAGAGTCGGTGTACACTGCATAAATGATAGATGCCGAGTGTCGAGGGTGTTAATCACGGTTGGATCAAATTGAAATCAAAATCAAAATTTAATGGCGATTACAAAGACGGTTATATGACGACAATTACAAACCTTTTGGTCAGTTGCCGTTTAAACAGTTGTGTGTATTTACATAAATATACATACATACAAAATGTATGTATAAAATGAAATAAAAGGTAAAAAAAGAACTGTAATGTTCCTTTTATTAGTATCATTCATCATCATTCGTGAGGATACTATTACTATTTATGTATTATGCATTCTATGGATTATGCAACAACCAGTTTCATTTTTAAATAGAGGCAAATTATTACTAGCTAATTATTGCAGATTTCAGATTGCAGATGCATAACGGCGGCAAAATACAGCTATATTATACATGATATTATACATTATACTGCATCTCAGATTCTCATATTATCTCATATCTCATGACATGATATTAGATATTAGTGTGAAATAAGACAAAATGCACCCTGGGGGGCTCTAATTTGAAATCCAAGTCCAAATCCAAATCCGAATCTCAATCGTCGTCGCAAATCTACTTTATACTGTACATAATGCGTATGATAGGCACACAGTGTTTAAAGTTTAGTTTCAGCAGTTTCATGTCCATTATCTCACGTCGTGTATCGTGTGTGCAGTATGTAGAATATATTTGAGAGTTTAAAGTTGCACACTTGACAGCTTTTCAGGTATGTACTAATCTCATCCTCCTCTCGTCACCAACCAACTACTTGGTACTTGGTCGTTAGTTTTCATGTGTTATCTTTCATGTTTAGTGTTTAATGTCCCTAAGCATAACCATTACCATTTTCATTTCCATCATCAAAATCGACATGAACATGAACATTATCATGATTCTTCCAAATGTAACATGTCCGTTTAGACACGGTCAAGAAACGGTGGGAAAATTTTGAGAGAAAGACAAAAGAGCTGAGATGGTGACTTTTATTTTTAGTAGGTAAATATACTTACAACAATATGTTGAAATTGCCCACATTATCTTTCCATCTTTCATCTTTTCTTCCTATTTCCTAGGTCTATTATTATTTTTGTTTACTGTGCAATATGCAATATGTGTCAATTTAACATCGTCATTCGTCATTATCAGTATCGTGATTTTCTGTTTCAACTGTTTTTCAATGCGTCACCTATTTATAAAATTTGAAATGTGCGATTTAGGATTCTAGACTCTATACGATCACAATAAATAATAAATTTCAAATTGCAATCATCAAAGTAGTTTAAAGTTGACACTTGGAACTTTAAATCTTTGGTTTTTAGTTTGAGGACATCCCTTGTAAAAAGATGTAAAGGGAGTAAATATAATAAATATTAAAAGTTAAAAGAACGGTGTATAGAAAAAGTAGCATAATAAAACAGAAAACAGTTGGATGAAACAGGTAAACAAAAGAAGAAAGATATTCGTAAAAGAAAGAAGAAGAAGAAGGAGAAGAAGAAGAAGAGAACAGGCTTATGCATAGTATTTTTTATATCATGTGTATAGCTAATGTGTAATATACTAAATATCAAAATTATCAACAAATAATATTAATGCATCATAACATAATATACTGACATACATAATACATACACACATGCATAAATGTACATCGTACATTGTGCATATGCCTGCAGTAAACTAAAGAGCTAATGCATCAGGTGTAGGTTTATTCAGTTACAAACTACAAACTACACGTTTGACATTATAGATATGCGAATAAGTATACGTTTTGGATATTTTATATTTTACATGCATCAAGTACAATAAATAAGTAAATACTTATAAGCAATAATGTATCTAGTATCTAGCGTAATGTAGGTTGTTGGATGCGCTTTGTTTGTCTTCTTCTTGCTCTTCTTCTTTTTCTTTTTCTTCTCTCTCTCTCTCTCTCTGGTTTGTTTTCTTGTACAAATTCTTTTCTACTGCCTATCGCTATCTATTCCTTTGCCTGTCGTCTTTCGCCTTTTGCCTTTCGTCTTCAAATCATATGACTTGTCAAAGGAGATGTGAGATGTGAGTGAGCATTTCCCCATGTACTTATTTGGTGTTTCATAATAGTAATAATAATCATCTATTTGAATCTCATGATGTAGACAGTACACAGTACAGAACAGAAAACAGAAGACAGCAGTGTAAAGAGTAAAGAGTAAAGGAAGAGTATAGCGTGAAAATCGAAAATATTTCCGTACCTCAAACTCTCTTGCTCATGCTCTTGCTCTTGTGAGTATTTGTTATTGATATCAAATTATAATCTGTGAACATGTCTTGGCTTGAGTTTTGATTTTTGTGTTTTGAGTCTTGACTCTCGAATATTTGGCAATTGGCAATTGGAATCAACTGATTTCACCTTTCATCAATCATCTTTCATCCTTGCATCATATCATATTTTCTCTCCAATGCCAAAAATTTTTCCTCGACTTTTGATCGCAAAGTGATCCATCAGAAAAAATCTGTGTGTTTTCCTGACTCTAGACAAATGTCAAACTTTTCAAGATATTATTCTTTTCCCAATTATTCATTAGTTATCAGTAAGCATGTTTTTTGTGTGTAAATGCTAATGATTTACCTTTTGAAAAATTTAGGAATCCTCTGATCTCTTTTATCTTTTATTGTTTGAATCTTGAATCTTGAATCACATAAACAACCTAAATAAATTGTAAAATCAAGATGAAGTTTGGAAATTAGAAGAAACTTTGTTATCGCCTTTTAACTTGTACATAGCTTGTAGCTTATCACTTGTAATTGATGGTATTTACTCTTTGATCTGGTCTGATTTTGAGATTTGAGTTAAAATCACACGTGGACATTGTGCATTGTATAGTGTACATGAGTTCATAGGTACCTCCTTGATACTGTGTCAACTGCTAATTATTGTTAATATACTCTATTGTGATATCCATTGAAAGTCAGGATCGAGAATCGACAAATGAGTGGACGAGTATTTAGCTTGTAGATGGTTGATGGTTGATGGTTGGTGCTTGATGCTTGATGGCAATTCCCAATTTTCACACCAACCGCTTGTCAAATTTGTCTTTCTCTTGTACTTTGGACTTTTAATACGGATAAAACACATAATGAAATGTTTTAAAGGTATTTTATATTGTACATATATATCTAGTATCTAGTACAATAGATGATGATAGAATAGAGCCATGAATTGAGTTGAACTGAGCGATGACGCTGATGATGATGAGACTAATTGTCCAAGGGGGAAAGTATTCAACTGCTAATGTACATGAAATTTCCTAGTTACTTTACACTTGGCAACTGACAGTAGACAGCAATATATCGCATACCGCATTCCGCGCAACATAGGTATGATCCAACATTACAGCAAGAATGAAAAACAAACACTTAATATTCATTTTGCAATATAAAATATAATATAATATACTATATAAAACATATCGGCTATCGCATACGTAACAAAATATAATGATGGGCCTTTATTATTGCGGATTATGCACGAGTATTTAGTATGTTTTTAATCCGTCCTGTATACTCTAAACGCTACAAGTGTCATATTTTTACTCATTTCCTATACAAAATACGAATACGAATAAGATTGTAAAGTGTTATGTAGGTAATTAATAAAGGAACTATTTTTCCTAGACGTATCCTCATCACCGTCATTAGTATGCACAATAAGGGATAGGAATACGAAGGAAATCTGTCCAGGGGTTCTGTCATAAGTCATAATACTTATAGTACATTAATATGTGTAATTTATAATTGTAACAAGGAGAAGAAAAGGAAAAGCATGAAAAACATGGTCAATCCGTGGGGATGCTATCCAATGATAATGAGCTACATACTACTTACATATCACATTCATTTTACATGTAGACTGTAGACTGTAGATGCATAGACAACAAGAAAGTCCGTGTTCGCGTTTCGTTTTTAGTTCTTACACTTGGTCCTCTTTGGTTTTGGCTTTGCTTTGTTCACTAGTTAAGAAGAAGAGACAGAGATAGCTAGAGCTAGATAAATAGACAGAGGTTTTTTTTCTTGTTATTGTTGTTGTTTTGGATTTGGATTTGGATTTGGAATTTGTAGAGGAACTGTTTTTTCCCTGTGGAAGTGTGACAAATGAGAAGTAATGTACTCAATCATTCAAACATACATGCATGCATATTTTATATGTATATTGTAAACTACAGACGCTACAAACCCATAATAGCTCATTATTGTCATATTCACTAACCGTAATTATTATTATTATTACTATTATTCATGTCTTAAGACTTTTGCTTTTCTTTAGCAGTGGTGAATGGTGACGTCTGGTCTGTTTGGACTATGTTTTGTGTGTGTATTCTGCTTACAGTTAAAAGATAGTGCGGTCAGTTGTTTAGTGTTCAGTGCTTACTAGTATCTACGATATAATGCTCTCGGATGCTGAGTCTGACTCTGATTCTGATTCTGACTTTTCCTTTTCCCCTATTATGAAGTGTAATTAATGTGACCACTTGAATTTGAATTTGAATAATCATCATCATCACAGTCAGTCATAGTCTAAAATCCAAGTAACCAAGCTTCACGTTGTTTCATACGTGTAATTTATCCTATGTACATTGTACACTGTACATTTTATTTACTGTAACTGTTAAATTGCTCATATGATACACACTACACACTACACACCTATAGTATGAATTTAGCACCTCAAGAGAAATACATGCAAACCTTCGACGTCGTAACAACAATAATTATTCATATGTATAAAAATTTGCTAAAGTTCCGGATTATTTTAGAGAAAATGAATATAATCATATTGTTATCAGAATAGTTGTATTTTAGAGTCTTGATTTCTTCTACATTCTCTAAATTTTTCAAAGTAATTAATTATGCAAAAAAACTATAATATATGACCAACATTATACAATACACACACATTCATGAACCTTTTAAATTCATAATTTATGCATAATAATTTAGCTAGGTTTCATGTAATGATATTTTGGTCCCTAGTCACACTTTTTAATGACTACTGTGCTTGCTTCATAATTCATAATACATAATCCAAAAGTTGTAAAGATTTGTGAGTGATCTATTATAAATTATAATATTAACATTAGTATCAATCTTTTTTTGAAATGTTGTGCAAAATATGTAAAAAGCACACATGAATAAATGACGATTACTAATTATAATAATTATTATTGTTTCTAAAGTAAACACAAATGTATGCAGTATGAAGTATGGAGCATACAGGAATACACAATGTATAGGATTTATGTGGGTGCAACAAATTGTTCAGGGTGATGAAACTGAAATAGATAAATAGGTATTTAGTACTGTTATTTTTCTGTCAGTGTACTGTGTAAGAAGTAAGTATGCAGTATGTACGGGAAGTAAAAACAAAAGAGAGGGTTATCTTTTGGTTCTTTTGGAAATGGCATTTGTTATTTGTTATTTCTCAGTCCACTGATCTTAAGTCTTATTAACTTTTAACTCCATTTGCATTTTTTTGAATGAGCTCTGTAATTACGAATATTCTGTAGGAATATTATGATTGGATAAACAGTTTATCATAAACTGCCACAATGTTTACAGTTGACTGCTGACTGTTGATTATTGACTTGCAAGTTGCAACTGGCAGGTTAAATACTAAATAATACTAAATACAGGGGCCGTATTATTTTCTCAGCAATTTGTAGTGTAATGTATACATAATTATAATAATTAGTATGGGAAAAGGAATAATAGTAACACTTTCAGCATTTAACTGTCCGGACAGATAATTGCAAGACAATTATTATTGGAAATGAAATGAAGTCAAATGTTTAATGGTCCTCCGTCCGCCGTCCTACGTCCTCCTGAGACTTCTTACAAAATACAAAACAGAGGGGAGGATTACAATTTTTAAACTGTATGGATTTGATATTTATATTTTATGCATTCATGCATAACAGACAAACTCATTACTATGATTATGCATGTAATTAGTCATTTTAACACGTAAACTTTTTAGAGCAATTCATTCTTGTAAGTAATACGCAATACATAAGTAGCAGCAGATGGAATCCCGTTTCAACAAAGTTTTGAGAATTTTCAACAATATTTATTCTGAGTTACACACAGTACACAGTAAACTTTTTATTTCAATTTAGCATACATTGTACACCCATGGTTTTGTGTGATTTGGACTACACTATACACTATATTAAATTATGTACACTGTAGGAAGAAGAGGTTGAGAAAAACTTTCAATGTCCATTTAAGGGGGCAATTATTACAACGTTATTACTATTTACTGTTGTTATTAGTTTGGTTTGGGAGAAAGGAAAATGAAAAAAAAAATGAAATGAAATGAGCCTGTGGGTTGTTTTGTCTTGTGACTTGTGATTTGTGAAGCATATTGCTTGCGTTTGGTAGCATTTACTATTTTGTATTTGTTTATAATTTGTACTTTTTCCTGGTGTTTATTTGATTTGATTTGATGTTGTTTTGGTTTGGTATAAACATTGAATTGTACATTGGACGTATGTATTTGTATTTTGTATTTGAAAATTTCGATTAATTTCTTCATCCTCATTGCGTAGGACTGTTTAACCATCTCTGTTTTATTTGCAATTTGCACTTAACTTTGTGCTCTGCACTCCGCTGTGGAAGATTTGCGTGAAACTTATTGCATTTTTAAAGCTTTATTCCATTGTGGAATTCCTTTTCCTCTTTAAGCTATGCAGTGACTTTAAATTGTACATAAAGTCTGTAGTCTGTAGTGTTTATAAATTTTAAATGTTAAGCTCATAATAAAAAGTTGAGGATTCCGCATAAAATCTTCATTTATTCTTCTTCTGTCTCATTTACACCTGTCATAATAAAAGATTGACCTGGAAAATGAAGATGAAGATGTGTGTTTCTATTTCATTGTCGCAACAATAACAATGAAATTTTAAAAAAATCCTCCTACATCAACAGACTTAAGCACGTATGACTCTCTATTTCGTTTTCGTATTTCTCTCTCTGTTTAAGCAAAACTTGTACCCAATGTAGAATGCATATTGTATATTGTATACGTTATACCTCATACCCCTTTTGTCACTTGTACTCTTTGAGCTTCCTTCCCATTTTGTCTTTGTGTGCAATTCCAAAGGGTAAAATGTGTGTGCAGTTTGCAGCTTAGTTTTATGTTTTATGTATGTATTTACATATGTTTGTATCGTAGCTTCTTTAGAGCATTTTGAATCTTGAATTTTGTAGAATATAAAATCTGCTGAAGATCTTTGAAAATGCTCTGCTGTGACACTCCATCTATAAAATTCCTACTTATATTCCATCGATAACTATGCAATTTAATAGAAATGTTTCTACAAGTTTTTGCTTGAATTTACGACTACAATTAAATATTAAATTTACAAGAAAAAATTAATTGGCCAGCAGGCACTGTAGTTAAGAATGGAGAATACACAATGCACCATGACAAATTGTCAGCCTTGAATTTTGATGTCTTTACTTTAGACTTTTGAAGAATTTTGTCCAGCAACCAATATCAATAGTCAATATCATCAGTCATCAATACAATGTCAATATTCAATGTAATGCAATAAAATCACATACATAATATATTGTAGTGTGACAGAGAAAAAAATAAAACAAACAAGGAACAGGAATCATTTCATACTTATGAAGGTTGTATACATTACGAACAGCTAGTTACGAGTTACTCCATTTTTTATGGAGAACAGAAAAGTGCAATAAAATTCTGCATGTTCTGTTGTGGTTTAAGGTTTAAATCACTAATCATTTTTATCCATCCGTTCGGACTTTGGAGTTTAGAGTTCTTGTGGTCTGTGGAATGTCCTGTGTACACTGCACAATATACACATGAATAAAAATCAGAAGCAGTTGCAGGTTTACAAAGAATGGACCGACAACGTGATGCATGTTTCTATTGTATTTTGTATAATATCAGATAGGCCGTAATTGGTGCAATAAATGAGGAATAAAAGGTGGATAGAGGAAAACCAGAAAATGTTATAAAACACAATAAAAATAATAAGCAATTTAATGCCCGCTACACAATAAAATTATCATTATTTACATTTTATATTTAAAAGCCACAGAATCTAGAATCCAGAATCCAGAAAGAGAAGGCAAATTGAAATATCAAATTTCAAGTTCAGTACAAAATACAAACAAAATTCAAAGCCCAAGGCTCACATATTCAAAGCTCGAAGCTTCTTTCTTCATCTCAATTCTCAATACAAAGGTACAAATAGATATGTGTATCTGTATTTCTTGTGTACACCATCTTTATGACTCTCAAGCTTAGAGTTTAATCTAGAAATGTGTGTTGTGTGTCGTAAAGCCAAGTTGGATGCTCACTTTAAACCTTAAACGACTTGCTAACCTAAGAAATCTATCAACGAGAAGTCGACTTTTACACATCACTTGTGTCTTGTATTATACAATCTGTAGATTTTAGATTGTTATTCTTGTTATTATTATTATTATGCAAGGGGAAGGGAAGAAGATCAAGAAGAGACATAAAAAATATATATAAAATTCTATAAAAACCATTTCACGGTACATCTTTTAAGTAATTGCTAAGTAATTGCGGCAGTGAACGTAATAATAATAATTATTATTATTACTATTACTATTCAGATTACTATGATCATTATCATTATAAAATAGATGTTGAAAATTTATGAGCTTCCCTTTGTCTCCATGTCAAGCTCTTCCTTTCTTCTTCTTCTTCTTCTCACTCATCTGATTGTAAATCGTAAATACACCGCAGAAAATTATGGAGATTACAAATAGTTTTGTTTTATGCAGTTGAGCTTTTAATGCTGTACACTGTACACTATACAATGCATACGGCAGAGTCTCTATGTCATCATCCCTGTGTAATATCCAGTATTGCGAAGCAGAGAGTAGAGAGTATAGAGAGTGTACTAAATACTAAATGGCAAATGGTTTCTATGATTTAGCCATTACTATTTATTGGAATGCTGAAAGTTGAAGCGGAAAGAAGAGTCTTCATCTTCATTCTCCTTCGTCTTACATAATACATAATACATAACAGATAATAGCATTGTAATCTGTAATAAAATAATATAATAATGATGACTGTGATTATACAATATTTAATCCTCAGAGAGAATTTCTCTCTCTCTCTCGTTCTCTGTACATGTACAATACACAAGACACAAGTACACACATCATTTCATTTCATCTGGTCATAGAACTAAAGACAATAATTTTGAAGATGATGACGAAGAATGTGAAGACATTTTGTCCATGTGTTCTATTCTAAAGAATCTACAATTTTCGTAATATTAAATCCGAATAATACTCGAAAGATGGGATTTGTGTTTTTTCTTGTGCTTGTTCTTAAAAATTCACTAAAAAAACTTCAGTTTTGTAATAGATTGAAGATTGACGGATTCTTGAGATTGGCACTAACACAGAAATTTTATTGAACTGTACACGGATGAATTCCTCTGGATCTCTTCTTTAGTCTTTGCGTCAGTTACTTGTTTTGGTATCGATCGTCGATTGTCGATTGTCGGCGGTCGGTTTGAGCAAAGTCCAAGTCCAGTTCAATTGTACCAAGTGTTCTATCTTTTATCTTTTATCCATTTGTCGTCTGCCTGTACCTCTCAATCGAAAATCGTCAATACTCAATGCTTAAATTACTATCTGTCTTTCTTTCTTGTTCATATTTCCACGATGTAAAAACCAAGAGGAAAGGGAGAGACCATAAAAGGTAACCGAGCTGAACGATGAACGATGGAAATGATTTGGTGTAATTTAGTCTGATGGAATGTAAAATCTAAAATGTTATATATGATGATGATCCAGAGTCATCATTCTGTGTATGAGATTTATTCCATTCGATTCCATCCATCCATCCAGATGGATTGAATTGGATTTACTTGTGTACAAAAAGCATCGGACTGGAGATGGATGGACTATGAAGTATGGAGCATGATGATTACATGTCCATGTAAAAGTAGCATAAAGTGACCTAATGGCTAAAAGATACAAGAGAAGTAATAATGTACAGTATACACCGTACAGCTCTGCTCAATCGCATGACACATGGACATTTCTTGAGAAAACTTGACTTTATTCTTGTTTCTTCTCTGCTCAAAATGATCAAGTTGAGCACTCCACCAAACACCAAACACTAAACACACTAAACATCACTTTTATTTTATGTTTTATGGAAAAAGTACATAAACTCCAAGTGTTTTTTCTTCCACGTTCAAAACTATTCTATTCTGATTTTAAGTCTCAAGTCTCTTGTCTTTTGTATCTAGACGAAATGACGATGAAATGTCTTGCTCTTCTTTACTTTCATTTTCAAAGATAAGAGTTCATTGCAATTATTTCACGAGCCGAGTCGAGCCAGGCCAAGCCGAGCCGACGAACCTATCTATCTATGTATCTAGTATCTATCTAAAGAGTACAGAGTAGAGCGGAGAGGAGAGGAAAAAACTACACAAATAAATTATGAGTGGAGAGCAGCCAACACTAACACCAGAAAGCAAAAGTAGTAAAAAAAATAATAACATAATACTAATAGTTAATACAGAGGGTTATTCCTATTTATATGAACACTCAACTTTTTATTCTCCTAGCCATTGTTTCAAGTTCCAGTTCAAACTATTAGCACCGCCAAAAACTTCAGTTTATGTAGATAGGATTCAAAACGAGTGCGGTTAGAATCCATCAGTTTTAACCATAAATACGTTACTTTGAAAAAAATGTTTCAAAAAAAA
>JABASP010002405.1:0-20377 GCA_019776565.1 Sminthurinus signatus | reverse complement strand
AATAAAGTGCTCAAAGTAAAACAATAATTATCTTTCCTTTGCAATCTTAATAGCTCATTTAATTATAAAAGTGCTATTAAAAGGAAAATAAGACATGATATTTTTTAAAATTTTAGCATTATTTTTTACTGTTATTTCATTTATTGAATAATTTTAACATATTTTCTATTTTTAAATTCTATAGTTGGAAGGAGATATTGGGGCAGTTTTTGGTCTTGGTTTCCCTCCGTTCACAGGAGGTCCATTCCATTATATAGACAGAGTCGGAGCTGATACTATAGTTGACAAAATGAAGAAATTTGAAGCGGCATATGGTAGTTGTTTTACACCATGCGAACTTTTATTAGAACATGCTCGTGATCCATCAAAGAAGTTCTTTCCTACAAAATAATAATATAACTATAAGTAAATTTTTGAACACAAACAAATAATCTACTCTTTTTTTTTAAATGGTAAAAAAAACCTAAAGAAGATACTTACCATTTCGAATAGATTTTATGGCAATTCGCAATCAATTTAATTTAAACCAAAAAGTATATTATGCTGTGTGTTATATATATATATATACATACTCATACTATGTATTAAAGATATAATCTATATTTCAGGTATCAGTCCGTGTAATTTAATAATTATTAATAACTATTGTTATTTAGTCTGATTTTTTGTCGTATTTTTTGTGTGTGAGAGAGGATTGAAAAGAATGGGAATTATGATATAAAATATATTTCATCAAAGAAGAACAAAAGAGAATAAAAAGAAAATGTGCGCTTTAAAAAAAAACAATTGGATTGTAAAATGTCATCCTTTTATGTATAATGATACATGCATCAGTCTTTTTTCAGTTATTATGAGCTGTTTGAGCGTAACATTGTGTATTATGTTACTGTCAGAATAGTTTTTTTTATTTTTCTAAATGGTGTGTTGACAATAACAGTGACTTTCTCATACTAGTTGAAAAAATAAGAAAATGCAGTTTTTAAGTTCCATCGGCATATTTATTACACTATTAGAAATTAGAAATAGAACTTTTTTCAATTTGGCATGTTCAATCATTTTTTATTTTTTGTCACATGGTGGTCTTTGAACTTTTATAAAACAGGACTCCTTGGGAAAGTTTTCAGGTTTACAGCAACAACTTCCTGGGACTTCTTCCCAACATTCATAATTTCTAATTGGATATCTCATATCCAAATAAGATTTATTACCAAAATGCCTTTCTCGAATTCTTGGTAAATCTTTTGCTCGGTGTGCTAAAATTTTACACCTATCTTTAGGTATTATGAGAGGACACTCATCCAGATATTTATGTTCCCCACATGGCCAAATTTCTTTTCGATCTTTAGCAGGGTACTGATAGTAAGATAAACTTCCGCCTAATGGCTCATGTGTTATTGTATTAACTGGCCACATGTATGCAACCTTCAATTTCATCAATCTATCATTAAAGTATGTTTCTTTACAATCGTCATTAAACTTTACAACTGCATTTAGATTATCTCTTCCATGTAAGTCCGTTCTAGCTTTTCTAAACACGTCTCTCTCAAGTGTATGATGTTTGGGCCGCGTCTGAAAAGAATTATGATGTTTTTTGAATATTTTTACACATAATAAATAAATCATCAGGTAAAAAATCATATCACAATTGAAAAATTAATTTTATTTTTTACATCTGCACAAAGGCCTCTCCATTTAAAATCTCTGTGGCTTGTACTTTTTGCCTGAGTCATATCTCCAGTACGTCCGAAAGGCAATACTCCTTCAAAGGAATCAGAACGCCTAATTATTTAAGTATATAAATATATAATATATCATGCATTCAGTCTGTCGAAAAGAACACTGTAATATTTTTTTTTATGGAACATTTAGAAATTTATTACATAAAATGAAGTGCAGTTCTGTCACTCAAGTGTAGTCTATATGCTGGTTCTGGTCTTTGATCCTTATTTCTAATCAGTGCTGGTCGAACGAGACTGGATTCATCTGGTCCACAGTGACCTATTCTCAAACTTTCTGAAGTTGTCGATTCTGGTGTGGGAGCTCCAACATCCATTAATCTTTTATATGTAGATCGTGTAAGATCAAAACAACGATCATTGCGTATGTCATAGTCCAATGGAAGGGTGTTGTAGTAGTTTTCCCTGTATGTACAAATACATTCTCATTAATGCATTAAGTAGGAAACGATATTTTTTTGTTATTTACAACATTCAATTAAAGTTTGAAATGTACATACCATTCTGTTTTATCCAAAACACATGGACTATAGGCATTCTTCCCTCCTAGAGACATCTTGGATCCGGTTTAGAATGAGAAGACAGAGGATGTACTGAAGAAGCTACGTTTTCTAAACTTACAAGTCAAACTATGACTCAAAATAAAGTGGTTCATTCAGTATTCAGTATTTATCTATACGTTATTCTTGAATTTTTGATTTGAAAACGCGGATCTCGGATGATGATGAATGATGAATATGATGAGGGATGATGATGATGATGACAAAAGTTTTCAAAAAACGGGGGTGGAGGGTGGAGGTAAATGGTAAATTAGTGCATAGAGGAAAGCGGAACTATAGAGAAAGTGAAAGAGAAAGAAGGGCGAAAGTCTTTATTTCCTATAGCGACGTCATCTGCATTCGTGTGTACTGTGTGTATATAAACCCAAATCAAACGTGGTGTGTGTGGGGTGCTACTGTGACGTTGCGTTGTCAGTTTTTCAGTTTTTGTACAGAAGGTATTATAAAATTACCACAAGAATGAAAATAATTATTATAATTGTCGTTTCTTTGAAATTTTTTTAATAATTTTAATTTTGATCATACTGCGTCGCTAATAAATGTAAAAACAATACATAATGACAAAAAAAATATTCTCACTACTAACCAAACATTTTAAAATTAGTAGCATAGATGATAGGGGGCTCATCACTGATTTTCAATAAAAAACAGCCAAGTATTTGTATGTGTAATGTGTATTAAGTATTTCTTCAAATTTGGACATCATTTGCTTGTTCAGTAGCGGATTGATCTAAAATAGTAGAGAAATTAACATCTCCTCCACCATTTTGTTCATTTGTCAGTTTTTCTCCTTGTCGAATTTCTTGATGTTTCAAAAAAGTATCAAGAATATGTTCTTTGAAAAACTTTTCCGTTGAACCTCTGTAGTTACACTGGAAGCAATTCATGTGCTCCATGTTTCCTTTCTCAAAGGAATTTTTCGTGTACGAAAACCTAAATGCAGTTGATTTAACTTGTCCAGTCATTTCTCGTTCCTTTTCAATTGAAATGCGAGAACATAAACTTAGGCACCATAACCAATCACAAAAGATCATCTGTAAAAATTGCAGAAAAAAGATGAGAATGTTTGAGAACAGAGAACATAAATAGGAGAGTTTTAATGAAAACTGAGAACACTGAAACTATTAACGTTTCAGGACTGAAAAACGAAAAATGTTACCTCAAAATTTAGATTAAAATTCCCCGGAATTCCACATAAATCTGGGTACATGTAGCGTAAAACAGCAGTAACATCATCTGATTCTAAATTGCTCAATGCATTTGTATTTTTGCTGAAAAAAAATTCAGTATCCAGTTTATTAAACATTTTGATCCATTCTTACGATTTACCATAGGATATTCAAGGTTTATTTTAAAATTCAAAATTTGATACTCTCTTACATTTCTATATTAGGTTGAGCTTGTTGAGATTGCTCCGACATTAGTTCAATCTCAATATATGGGACACCATCTTCATCGTAAGTATTTTTCTTAAATTCCTCCATAACTTTAGGTTTATTCTTAACTTCTTCGGCTTTTCTATCCAACTCTGCCAAGACATCGTCACAATACAATGGTGGACTTTTCTCATTTATTTTAGTTGTTGGTTCTTCTTGACCTTCTTTTAATACTTCTTTATCTTGGATTTTGTCTTGAATGCTTTCTTCTTGAACCTTCTGCCCTTCACTGCCTTTTTTTGAAACTTGTTTACCAACATGAAAGTTATCTTGAGTATTTGTGTGAAATTCATCCTCCATCCATTCTTTCTCAGAATTAGACCTTTGATCTGCCAGGTAACTGTCAGCGCTTCGTTTTGATTGAGATTGCTCTTTCACTTGTTTTGGTAATTCAAAAAGATAGTCATAATTTATGAATGGCGAAAGGATTTGCTTTGATCTGTGCCAGTAGATTTTTTTATTTAGTCTGTCTGGATAAATTTGGTGAGGAAGTATAGTGTACAGAAAATCTCGAGCAGTTATGACTTCAGAATTCTTTATGGATTTAAATGCTCTAAATAAGTCTACTAAAGGTGGTAGTGGAGATGGAATTTCTGGTAGTAGTTTTCCTAAATGGAATAGAATTCTTAATTAATTCAAAATTCAATTCATGCGAATCAGAGTAGACTTTAATCATGTATTATGTTTAGCGTTTAAATATGTATTATTTTTTGCAGTACTCTCTACTCTTTCATTGAATGTATAAAAAAAGAAGGAAAATCAATTCAACATATTATATTGTTAATTAATTATTTACTCAATTACCAGCCTGTCTCTCAAAACACAGTAAAAGAGAATCATTAAGAAGGCGCTCGAATATTTCAGAAATACTAGAAGGTGAAGCAGTCAAGCCTTTTTCGCCATCATTTTGAACAAAAATGTCTGATTCGGATATTATGTGATCAAGTTGTGATGTCTCAAGTTTAGTTTGCTCTTCATTAAGCGATGAAATTGTAGCAAGGGCATCTGAAAAGTTTTCAGTTGTATGTTAAAGTTTATAATGTGTTTTATGTTTTTTATGGTTAAAAGTAAAACTAGTACAAATTGACCGTACTTAAAAAGTGCTTAGAACGAACCTTTACTTGCAAGATCATTTTCTTCATCTATTGATTCAGTTTTGGACAGGGAGGATTTTTTCGGTTTATTAGAATTAGAGTTAGTGATGGATTTCTTGAGTTTCTTCTTTATTGAACCTTTTCTTCTTTCTCCTTTTGAATTTTTTGAGGATGCAGTGCTATCAATTGACCCCTTGCCTTGTTTTTCTCGCAATGAAGACTTTGGTGTGGATTTTCTTGATTCGGATGGAGCGTCAACATTTTTCTCACCTTGTTTTGTTTCTGGATTGTTTGAAGTAGGAAGGTTTTTAGCATTTTCATCATTCACTTCAGTTTTATATTGAGTCTTTTTCTTCTTTACTGGAATGGAAACATACATTTCAAAAGCTGCTACTATCAGACACTGTAAAAACTTTACATGCGACACAAAACACATAATAATATTAAACATTAAACATGATTAATTATCGGTTGTAACCTTTTTCTAAATAATTGATAAGTATTGGTCATTTTTTAGAAAAAGTTTAAAATAATTACATTTCATACCTGCCAAAAATATACCGGCTCAAACGGGTTATGTTTTGTTTGAAAACAAATTGTCGCTGTTGACACTACGAATAGATATGGGATAATTTTTTGTGGTTTGTTCTAAAATTTTAAATGGCTTTGTAAATCTGTGAACCAAATAATAAAAGATAAAAGATAAAAGTTTTGAGTCAAAGTATAGAAATTTACCCCATTTTTTGTCAAAGTACGCCATTGTTGCATTACTCACAATATTTTGACAATCTTTAAGAAGAAGCCAAAGCCCAAACCTTGTGACTGGCTTCGAATCACTGGTTTCACTTTTATTGCTATTGACAAACATATTATGAAAGGCTTCCATGTTTGAATTAAAACTTTTGGTTTTGGTTTTCTGAGTGAAACATTTATTTCTTCTTTTCTTGTCTATAGATTTGGATGCGAATGAATGATTACTCCATTTTTCTCCTAAATCTCCTGCTCTTCTGTACAATAATTGTAGTTCATTTAAATACTTGAAACAAATGTTTGTCAGTTCCCTTGCTTCAGTTAGGCGTTCCTCATCGATTGGTGACATGACTGGATAGTTTTCATTTTTGGTCTTGAGTTCTTGAATTAACTTTTCAAAGATACATTCATACATTGATCGGTCAATGACAAATTCCGTAGAACTAAATTCCCGAAGATCTGAACAAGAGAGAGATCTTGCAAGTTCTCCAGCTGGGTCTATAAATTTACCTTCTCCAATTTGTTTTCCATTTTCCCAAAAACCTTGATAAACTGATCCATTCGGAAAAATCAATTTCCCGGCTCCATTCCGAGAACCTTTTTGATATTCTCCTTTGAAAATATATCTCAAGTTTGTTGTAAACCACACATGCATCCCCTTACCATGTGTCACACCCTCCTTCCATTCCCCTTTGTACAACTACAGTATATCAATAAAAAATAATGATAAAAAATGTGTAAAGTCTGTGTTGCAAAACTGCAACTCATAATTTTTTTTCATAAAAAAAAGCTTAAATATGAACAAACCTGCACTTTTTCTTTCCATATCATTGTTCCTGTTCCATCTCTCTTTCCGTTTGCCCAATTTCCAATATAACGGTCGCCATTTTTATACTGTCTAGTTCCGAATCCATGTGATTGACCATTTAAAAACTCTCCATCATAATAGTCTCCACAATTTTTAAGTGGATCATACCAAACTTTGCCTAGAGTGATTTTTAAATTTAAACTTTAAACTATCATTTGAACTATTTTATATTTTATTTTCTTCTTTGAAGGCAAACTCAAAAAGAAAAGTTGAAGAGCTTTTTTAAGGTACCTTTTCCATGTGGGAATCCACCATTCCATTCCCCAGCATAAGTGTAATTTTGTGACATGGTATAAATTCCCCACCCTTTTCGAAGGCCAAAGTAAAAATTTCCTTCATAAATTGAACCGTCTGTCCATAAAAACATTCCTGGTCCATGTGGCACATTGTTACAAAATTCTCCCTGTAAAAAATACAAAATAATGTTAATTGTAAGTCACAATCTGTAATTCGTGGTTTAAATGTTAAATATTTGGTTGAATTCATTCATTAAAAAATAAGAAAAAAAAAAGTTAAAAGAAAACCTGATACACTTCACCCTGTAAATAACAGTATCGTCCAGGTCCTTGAAAATACCAATCTAAAAAATTAAAAAGAAAACAGTTGATTTATGTAATTTTCATATTTTTTCATGTACTGTATTAACTATTTAAGTACACACTATAATTTTTTTTCATTCCAATTGTAACTGTAAAAAGTAAAAAATAATACTGCAATAATCAGTGATTAATGAAAAAGATTGAAATACACACCAGCTAAATTCCCAGTAAATACATTTTTAGATTTGAATACTAATCTTGCATAATCCACTTTTGACCGGTAATCCGTGGTGTCTGCTTCTATTAAATATGTTACATCATGAGCATACCGTGGCACTTCCATACTAATCAAAATTAAAATGACACCAAAAAGCTACTGTCAAGTTGGGCGTCGTGTACTTGAATGAAACATGAAAGTGGAAAGTCCGTTCTTTTTCTTGCAAAAAAAATTACCTGTCAGTTACATATTTTTGTGCCCAAAGTTCATCAAAAAATGAGAATCGACTCTTTTCCAGTTCAAATAAGTTATGCCACTTCTTCCATACATCCTGACTAAAAACTAACTCATTAAAATCATCATCATCGTAGCAAGGGAAATTCATGACCGTTGACATTTTTTCATCAGTTGAAGTAGAGGAAATGAAAATATCCTCCATACTTTTGGATTTGACAATTGGAAAATTAACTTTGATTGGATTTTTCATCTTTTTCATTTTAAATTTCATTTTACATGGCACGTCAATTTCAGGTTCAGAACTGTGAATAAAAAATTTTCAAATGAAATTGGATATGGATTTACCAAAGGAGTAAAATGTTAAATATAAAAGAGGTAAAGAGGACATGCATTTTAGGATTTTGAACAATTTCTAATTTCTGATCACCTATATCCTCGTAACTCATTGACTCGCGTGAGTTCTTCTAAATCTGCATCAAATCTAATTTTGTTGAATTTCTCCAATTTACTTATGTACTGTGATTGAGACTTTCGTCCATCATATGAAATTGGAGTTGGAGGAGGATTTCGATTTTCTTTAATTCCTTTTACACGAGACCTTCCCCGAGGTTTTTTACTAGATAATGATCTACCCCGAGACTTTGATTTCTCAACTTTCGTACTGGAAGTCCGACCTTTTGAACGACCTCGAGATTTGCTTCGTTCACTTGTTTCTGGGTTTTGAGAACCACTCTTTGATTTTGATTTCTGTTTTTGAATTCCTTCCAGTTTATTGCTCTTATTATTTGGCCTTGATCTAGATTTTCCTTTTGATTTTGAAACTTTATTTGGATTAAATTTACCAATAGCTGTTGTCGGTTTATAAGATTGTCGAGTTGATAAACTTTTCTTTGCATCTTTGTTTACAGATTTTGAATCTAGTGTTACTGGTTTTGGTGAACTAATAAAAGGACGAATCAAAGACTTGGGTGTGTCATCATGTATTCTTTTATCTGTATCTTTAGATTTTCTAGTTGGCTTTCCTGATTGTTTTCTACTTTGAGAATCTTCTCTATGTCTTCTCTCTTCCGCTCGCAAATGACATTTTACTTCCAATTCGGATCTAAATGTTCTCCAGTCTCTACGTCTTGCTTCATTAAGACTCAGAATCTCAGCTTTCACAGAATCATGACCTACATTTGTACACGATGATGTATATTTTTCATCATTTGGGTGGATATTGCCACAGTCCATAGAGCACGGATCATCATCATTCTGAGTGTAATCACAATCAGTCATTTTGATACTACAAAAATTGAAACAGTTTATAGTTTCTAATGTTTCTAAGTTCCACAAATAGTTTTTGAGCAAAACAATGCAGAGTCGGCAGTATTAAATGGCTCTGTAATTTTCACCGTCATCAAATACAGTTATCTATAAAAGTAGAATCATCAGTCTATTAAAAATACTGTATGTTGTTCATTGTGCTGTGTGTTATGAAATGTGAAGTATAGCTTTTATTATTTATGATACGCTTGAAATTTCCGATTACTTCTTTCCTTTGATTCTTCAATTCGATAAGATGAGTTGTATTAAAAAACGATATGATTCCATACACATTATACATTTTTGCATTGCCGCCACATCACACATATCTTATTTAAAACTTGACGGACTGAACTCATGTGTGGTTGTGGGTTGTGGTTCTGCTGTCAGAGCTACTGGAACACACTAAAGAGTCTATAGTACAGACGCAGACAAGTTTCATCAAAAAGGATTTGATTTCAACTTTTTGAGTTCCAATTTCTTGGATCCAATTTCAAGATCTTGGATCTCATGTGTACAACAAGCTGTAAAAGTCCTTCAATTCCCGTGTCCAGTATACAGTATACACAAAATTTGACAAAAAGTTGAGGATTTTCCCCCACGGCACAGTTAAAAGTTGGAGATTGGAGAGAGTTTCCCACACAATTTTAAAGCTTGGCTTGTGTATACGTTGATGGTGCAGTGGAGGGGGGGAGGAGGAATTCATGTCATAACCTAGACAACGATCTACAAAGTCACAAGCTGAGGATCACAGATCACAGCACCGGGCATCACAGCAGCACAGAGGGCGGATTTCGGGTATAGTATAGTTTTATATGCTATTTAGATTTCAGATAATGCTTCATTATTTTTCCAGTCCACTTTTGAGGTTTCAAATCCTTTTGGATTTCAAAGCCAGTACATTAGAACCTAATTTTTGATCATAACTACAATGAACGGATTTTGTTTCACGTCATCATAAATGACTACGAAAGCGATGATATTTATTTTTATTACATGCATGCTCAACGTAACTACTTTCACAAAAGCAGACGGATAACTTCTGATAAGAAATACAGATAGAAATTAATTACTTTTTTAGTACTGTGCTGTGCATTAGCTTGCACTGAGCTACACAAAGTATGAGTTACGACATATCACATGACTGCATGATTTTTCGCTCTCCTCTCCACATCAATTCCAGTTCACAGTTAATGAAACGCATATTATTTTAATGACCATCGGCCAAAGTAAATGATTGTTCTTTGAGAAAAATCGGTCGAAATCATTTACAATTTACATAGTGCACACAACACATGTAAGTAGTTTACACTCAGCTAGAAGCTAGAATTTAATGAAGTAAAATAATATTATTTACTGCTGCGGTATACTGTAGTTCCATTTTATAATTTTGTGACAATATAATGGGTATGGCACTTAGTGTGTAGCGTGTGCTAAGTACTAATACAGTAAGCATTGAGCATGTTTGCACACATATGTAAAATGTAAAATGTACGAGCATTGTGTCAGCAACAAACAACATGCAACGATGATATAAAATTTGGAATTTGAGCATTTACTGATACATCACAAAACCCACAATATATCATACTTTAAATATATAGTCACAAACATAAAAATGCTATTTTAAATTTATAACTAACCACAACCCACGACACAATGCATACATAAAAAAGACACAGTTTCAAAAATGCACCCACCGAATTCCAATGTACATAGTACATACAACATACATAATTGGTACAATATCATGGTATTTAACCTCTCCAGACTTGAGACTTGAGACTCCAGAACTGTAGTTTTGGTAACTGTAAGTTTGGGATTTTGAGTGAGTGAATGAAACACATTTACGAATATGGAGGTACCTACGCATTTTATAACGTGACTAGCTCCTTTTTACTCCTTTTCTTTTATGTCTAATATTTTAATATTGTAATAAGTAATAGCGCCAAAACACGCTTTTACAATTAGTCAAACATACTGTCTAGTTAAATGCACCTGTTTGGTTTATTTTGGGTAGTTGTTTTCTGATTGCTGAATTTACATTCATTTCCTCACTTCCCACTTACCCATTATTCATTATCCATACTCCATTTTATTCATTATTCCACTAGGAACTGGAAATAGTCACATTTCGTCAATGATTATTGAAAACTAATGCAGAGGAAATATAATGACACAGTCAAGGAGTTACTTGTGATGTCTAATGTCTATACTGTGTACCGAGTACAGTCTACACAGAGTACACACTACACACTACACATGTACATTAATATAGCTATAAAAAAATACATAATATATAAAATATATATTACATATATTACATATATTTATATATGTACAACTGGCGTGTTATATATTATATGTATCTGTAGAATATGTATTTATGTGTATACTTGAAGTTGAGGCTGTTGGGAAATTGACTTTATGAGTTGTGATGAATAACTATTGCAAATTACTGATGGTTGAATCCTTGTATTTATTTAAGTTGTACCTAAATATACATCAGTATGAGGAGATAGGTAGAGAGTAGAGAGTAGAGAGACAAAATAGTTGTAGAGTGGCATTACTTTCGATAGGCAATAGAATTAGATGCAAGTGCATGATTTGTATGCCAAACTGTCAAGATTAAAGCTCCATTATTACCTTTTTATCTCTATATTAGTCGTCGATTTGGTTTTATATAAAGTATAATAATAATAAAGAGGTTCTGATAGGAAAGGTAGGGGAAAAAATATCTATTGTGAAAACAGTGTACATCTGTATTCCGCACATCACACACATCATCACCATCATAATAAATAATAATAATATTATTACATCTATCTCTTTATCCATCTGCCTTTTCTCCCAAACACATATATCGGTAATCGGTAGACTGCTATTATTATCATTATTCGTATTTTGTGGTGCATGTGTAGTTTTTTCAGAGTGTATTTTTTTTACAAGTTATTTGCTTTACACTTGCATATTCTTTGTCTATCATTTACTAATGATATTTCAACTTGTTTGTGTATTTCTATTGTTTATATAAACGAGACAGGTATCGAAACAAAGTTAAAGATAGGAGGATGATGCTGTCAATATTCACAATATCTCTCATATTTCAATAGATATTAGATATAAATTAAGTAGGCAACCCAACGTTTATACGGTTTATACATAAGTGTATCACTTGATGATATAAGTGAGGATTCAGGATTTAACGACTTTATTCTCCCCTTTCACATCTCTAGAAGAAGACAGTTCCAAGGGATATTCGACCGTCAACAGTGATTTCAGTACCAGCACGGGAAACATATTAAATAAGTACAACGTTGAATAAAATGCTTTAAAAGGGAAAAGAAGAACACAAAGGAACGTTTTCGTTTTTCCTGCACTTTGGAAGAAAGCTTTTCTTATAAATATTTTAAAATGGCAGGACTTGGAAGAAAAGTCCGCGTCCTTGCTGCCTTCTACTCCTTCATTTTAGCCTTAAATTTCCATAGTGCAAATGGAAGAGAAGGACGAGCCACTGATGAAGAAGCAGCTGTATACTTGCAATCTTTGGAAAGTCGCTATTCTACAGAATGTAATAAACAAATGGAAGCTCGATGGAATTATATTGTAGATGTCAACCCTACTAACGAAATTATTTCGGTATGGTGTATTTTATTTAAATATATATTATTGTTTGTACTAAAAGACTTCAAAAAAATGTATACTGATTACTGATGAGAGTGTTTTATTTATTTTTTAAATTACACATGTGTGAAAATGTTTACAGTTGAATGCAACGAGTGCTTTTCTCCAATTCCAATCCTCAGTACAACAGGAAATTATCACAAATTATGGAAATTGGGCTAATTTCAACAATGAATCAGTTCTTCGTGAGTTTTCAGTTCTTTTAACCTTTCATTATCCACCATTTATACATACAAAATATGTACAAGCATCTATTACATATCACATAATGTTATAATAAAACCTTGTATAATAAAGTAATTCTCGGTTTTTTTAATTGTTATTTATCAAAAAAAGGCGAGTTTCAATTTCTTTCAACTCGAGGCCCCGCAACTATGGATCCAAATAGAGTTGACGAGATGAATGAATTGATGAGTCATATGGAATCAGCCTATGCACAAGCCACAGTTTGTGAATACAAAAATCCTACAAAATGTGATCTTCGTCTTGAACCTGGTAAAAACACATGATATATTATATTGTAAATCTTATGCACATATTATGTATTATGTAGTCAAAACAAAGAAATTGTATATTGAATCAAAAGATTTTTCTACTAGTTTTTCTGTTTGTTTCTAATATTTTCTAACTTCTAATTATGATTATTTTTGGATATTGAATGCTGAAAAATCAATTCTACTGAAAAGATTTGGAAGATAAATTACGGACAGTGACAGACTATGATGAACTCGCTTATTACTGGACTGCATGGCATGACGCCATGAGTAATGCTGTAAAACCACAAAATTTCACTAAATTCGTCGCGTTTCAAAATGAAATGGCCCGAGCAAACAGTATGTAAACATATAATTGTAAACGTAGATATTAGATATCTCTATTTCAATGATTTTCCATTACTCTCATAACTTTACGTATACTATCTAACATCTAAAACTCGACTCACACGAACAGTAATAATTAAAACAATCACAAATTTTGTCACTAGATTTTAATGACATGAGCTTAATGTGGGCAAGTCCATATGACAATGGAACAAAAGGATGGACTGGAGAAAATTTTAAAGAAGAAATGCTCTCCATTTGGAAAGACTTGAAACCAATCTACAGTAAATTACATGCCTACGTCCGAATGAAGCTGAGGAAAGATCCACTGTATAAGGATAAGATCAAGAAATACGGTTACCTTCCAGCCCATATCCTATCCAACATGTGGAGCCAAGTATGCCCCCTGCAAATTTTTTTTTTAGTTTCATGAACATTTGAGTAAAAAAAAAGAACTTCATTAAGCATTATACGTGTCTAAAGTTACTGTACACTGTACATTCGTACTCCTACATATTTTTTTTCATTTTATTTTACTTAGGATTGGAATGGATTGGATTCAAGGACCAAGCCTTTCCCTCAAGTCCCGTCTTTAGACGCAACGGCTGCCATGATTAAAAGTAATTATACTGTTCTCAAAATGTTCCAAGTTGCTGATGAATTTTTCCAAGGACTGGGATTACCGGCAATGACTGAAACGTTTTGGGCAAAGAGCATGCTAGAGAGACCGGCCGATCGGGAAGTTGTATGTCATGCATCTGCAGAAGATTTCTGCCTCGGTGTTAACAGTACTGATTTTAGGTACGTATCACACATGTTTATTGTTTGGTGTAGATATTTCTAATAGATTGCAAAAAATGAAGAGTTACTTTGATTTTTTAAACTATTGTTTATAGGATTAAAATGTGTACTGAAGTCAATCAGGATGATTTGGTCACCGTTCACCACGAGGTACTACATTTTCTAAATTTATGCAAACTGTGATGAAAACACTATACAAACAAAATTAAACAATGAAACCATTTTATCACATTTAATGTTGCTGTACTCATTACTCAATACTTAACTTTTATTTTACAGATGGGACATATTGCTTACTTTATGAAATACACAAACCAGCACTTCATTTTCAGAGATGGGGCAAATCCCGGGTTTCATGAGGTACTTGATCAGTTTTCAGAAATAATTTGTACGTGTATCTTTTACAACATTAAAAATGATTAAAATATAAATTAATTTCAATTATAGGCTATCGGAGATGCTCTCGCTTTGGCGGTCACGACCCCAAAACATTTACAATGTGTTCTTGGATTGGACCTTGGCTTGAACATTAACTGTAGTAGTAAAGAAACTGGACACAAAGCAGTCACTCAAACCGACCTGAACTTTTTATACATCATGGCTCTTCAAAAAGTAAAGTGAAAATTAAAATACGCATCTATTTGAATCTTTTCAAAGCTCAAAGAAAGTTGAATGAGTTTTTTTCAAAGTAAATAGATTTATCACTGAAAGTATACTAATTACACTTTGTCTTTCTGTGTGTAGTTTGCATTCTTCCCATTTGGAATTACCATGGACCAATGGCGATGGGAAGTGTTTGAAGGGACTTTGAAAGAGGAAGATTACAACACCCGTTGGTGGGAGCTTAGAAAAGAAAACCAAGGGATCGTTCCACCTACAGAGAGAGATGCCAATAAATTTGACCCCGCGGCCAAATATCATACGGTAATATTAAACTTTGACAAGTTTTTTACGCTTGAATTGTTCTTCACAAGAATTGAGCTTTTTATTTAAGTTGCTTCTGCTTTTATACAAAATTTGCGAATATAATATATAGAACATGTAGAACACGGATATAAGATACAATACAACATACAAATAAAATTGAGATTTTTCTTATGTGATGTCTTACTTTAACAGGTAGCCAACGTGGAGTACATACGTTATTTTATTAGGTATGTATAAAACAGACTAATCATATCAAAAATCATGAATAATACAATTTGAATTCAAAGATGAAAAATGATTAAACATTTTATGACTGTTAAGAAAAATTTAAACTCACAAAAAAATATTGTCTTTTTTTATGTAGTCACATTCTCCAGTTCCAGTTTTATGAAGCCATGTGTATTGCTGCTGGAGAATACAATCCGAATGACGTAAATTCCAAGCCTCTTTATCAATGTGATTTTGCTGGAAGTAAAGAAGCAGGGAAATTATTTGGGTACGGTATTTGCAGAATGTTATTCAACAATTATTTTCATGTACATTTACATGTTTATAAGATTAAATTGCGTACATGACCAGTGATCAGTGAAAGTGATCAGTGATCATCAAAAGTATTATCAATGTTTTTACGTTTTTGTAAATTTATATGTACCAATTATGTGAATGCATTTGCAGCGATATGATGGAGCTCGGGTTTTCACGGCCATGGCCAGAGGCATTACAAATTTTAACGGGCAGTCCTAAAATGTCGGTCTCATCTCTTCTCAATTACTTTCAACCACTTTTAGAATTATTTGATCAGGAGTTGGCTGCAGCTGGAGAAAAAGCTTGCTTTGGAAGTTAGTGAATTTTTACACATGTACATGCTATAAAATCATTAAAAATATCCAAAGGTATAATATATAGTTTAATGAGAAAAACTCTAAAAATCTTTTAATTTGCAGGAGACTGTCAAGGAGTTGCGGGAGAATATCTCAGTGGACATTATGAAACTGTTGCTTCCGGTTAGATTTACACTAATATATATTATGCTGCGATTTTAAACAGAGTACTCGAAAATACAGGTTGTACGTTTTATACATTTCATATTATTTCATCTAATTTTATACATAGAATGGTGCACTAGAGTGAGCGAAGCTGATTGGGCTTATAACACCGATTTAACCAACGAAACTGCAGAGGAACAAAGTAATGCAGCAAACATCGCCTATTCAAGCTTCATTCTTGGTGAATGGAGTGCAAATATTAGTCAATTTGAGTATGAGTCATTTGATGATTCGGATCTAGTCAAACGTCAACTCAAGTTTTTGAATGCTGTCGGAACTTCTGCATTGACAGGTGCAGACTTGGAACAGGTATATATTTACATAAAACAGGATTTTAAACTTTTCATATAATATCTATTCTTGTACTTTTATAACATTACAAACGATGTATAAAAGCAAAAGGCTGCAAAAAAAGGCAATTCAAATATTCATCACAAGTGTATTATCAATTTTTTTTGAATTTTATCTTTAAAAGTACAACCAAGTTTTATCCACCATGACTAAGATTTATGGAAATGGAAAAGTTTGTCCATTCAATAAACAAAACTGTGATATTGAGACTGAAGGATTGTCTTTGGAACCAGGTAATGAAATTACAATATCTAAAAAATACAGTTGTCTTTGAAATTTGTGACCGTGTTCTTCATTATTGATTCATATATATAGAAAATAGAAACCAAAACTGATCTTGTTTTATCATGTATATATAATATAGATTTGGAGGAAATTGTTGCTAAATCTGAAAATTACGACGAGTTGGCTTACGTTTGGGAGGGTAAGAAAAATAATGAAATATGGAACTATAAAAATATTGCTTATATTTTACTTTGCTTTTTCTGAAAATTTATAAGTTGAGGAGCTTTTTAAAACATTTTTGATATATTATTCTATTGTTGATTACATCTGTTTTAAGGATGGAGAAATGCTTCAGGAAAACCAATAAGAAGTCTCTATCTTCAGTATGTAGAACTTTCAAATAAGGCAGCAAAATTAAATGGATATGACAATCAGGGAGATTTCTGGCTATTAGGATATGAGAGTGACACGTTCCGCCAAGAAGTCGCTAAAATATGGGAGACTGTGAAACCTTTATATCAGGAATTACATGCTTATATTCGATTCAGGCTACGTGAAACGTATCCCCAAGTCGGCCCAGATAGTCCAATCCCAGCACATATACTAGGAAACGTTTGGTCACAGAGCTACGAAAACCTTTACTCGAAAGTTCTCCCTTATGAAGGCTTTCCATCTTTTGACATCACTGATGTTCTCAAAGAGAAATTCAAGCCTGATTTAGAAGGAATTCGATCAATGTTTTGGGTTGCGGATGACTTTTTTGTTTCCACTGGTCTTGCAAACGTCTCTGTTGCTTACGGCGATAAAGCAATGATAATTAAACCGGAAAACAAAAGTGCAGTATGTCATGCAAGGTAAAAATCCATATAATAGTTTAATAGTTTTTTCAAGCATTGATTTTCCTAGTAATTAGTAATTAATTTTTTATTGTATCTATTTTATAGTGCCTGGGATTTTTGCAATGGACAAGATTACAGGTGAGTCAGTATATGTATATATAGAAAATTTTAACCCAAATTGAAATACATAACGGAATGATAAATACCTGTCTATCATTAGGTTATGCAGTAAAGACTAAACATTTTTCATTTGTTCTTTATGAATTACAGAATCAAGATGTGTACAAATGTAGACATGGAGGACTTTATTACAATTCATCATGAGGTGATGAAATTACGAATTATAAAGTTTTTCACATTATTTCCTTCGGCTGGTCTACATTATTTTATTTTTCTAAATTTTAAAAAAATCCATTTACAGCTTGGCCACATCCAATACGACATGCAATACAAGCAGCTGCCAATTTCACTGAGAGAAGGAGCAAATCCCGGATTTCATGAAGCAATTGGGGATGTTATATCGTTAAGTGTTGCGACTTCAAAACACATGGCAAAAATTGGATTCATGAATGAGACCGTTCCTTCAAATGAATCTACAATTAACTATCTCATGAAAATGGCCTTAGACAAAGTACGTGTCTAATAATAATGTCATAGCATGTCCTCATGATGAGCATATAACATATAGAACATTGTATAATTTAAAAAACAATTCATTTATGATTTTAACAAAAAAACAATTTACAGGTGGCATTTTTACCATTTGGTTATTTAATCGATAACTATCGTTGGAAAATCTTCAGTGGAGAAATAACTAATCAAACTTTGACATATAACTGGCTAAAAATGAGGTAAACGTTTACTTTGAGTTTAAAAATTAACTGGAAAGCTATTTCTTTTATAATACATATATGTGCAGCCATTTTAACCATTTTTGCATTCCTTCTATTAGAAATGAATTTCAAGGCATAGTTCCACCAGTTAAGGTTAGTATACACTTCGACTTTTTCACGTGAAAAAGTTAAAAATGAAATGAAAAAGTCTTTTTCACGAGAATTTCATATTTCGGTATTCACTTCAATTTTTTGTGAAATGAAAAGTTCATGAACAGTCGCTTGTATCTTACATAATATTTATTTTATTATACGGTACTTCTAAACTTAAGCGGAGTGAAAGCGATTTTGATGCTGGTGCAAAATACCACGTTCCAGCAGATACTCCGTACATTAGGTATATGCCACAGGATTTTATTTTCATTCAATCCATGTATTTAACTTTCAAAATTCAAAATCACAGAGTATGAAATTATTAATAATTATTATTTTTATATTTTGTAGATACTTTGTCAGCTATATTCTACAGTTTCAAATTCATAAGGTATTATGTCAAGAAGCTGGAGAACTAGAAAACAATCAACTCCATGAATGTGATATTTATGGAAACTCTGCAGCTGGTTTGAAATTCAAGTAAGTCATTCATAATAATATCTCGTGCTTTTCTACTTTCTAAACCACACCAAACTCTAATCTTAACTGAAGTACTAAGTAATAAATAAATATATGATAATAAAATATATAAAATGCCAACGTTATTTATGTTTCTAGACAAATACTACAATCGGGTTCATCTAAGAATTGGAAAGTTCTATTAAATGAAATTACTGGATCACCTGATTTGGATGCCACAGCTTTGTTAGATTATTTCAAACCTTTGAGAAATTTCCTGGAAGCTCAAAGGCAAATTAATGGATATCCTACCGGATGGAATTCCAATGCATTTGAAGATTTTTATCAACCAACTAATGCTGCTGCGTAAAAAAGCAATAATATAAAAAATATTATACAGACAAAGAAAATTATTTCGTTCTTAATGGTCACTACAAATAATGTGCATTATACTTACATTTTGCATAATATGAGTCCTCAATCTATCATGTTGAAAAATAACTGAAAATACCTTTATGATGTAATAAAGTATACAGATACAAGATACATATTACTAGTACTATACTGACTACTGAATATTACAAATAGTAATAGAATTACACGCTATATCATTTATTTCTTTCGGAAAAAATTCATCATTATAGACCTTTAACATTTAACAATGTACTTTAAATGTAATACTCCTTGTACAAGCAAATGGATTTTACATAAACAAACATGGATTTTGTAAATAATACACATATACCTATGTATATAATATAAGTATAGCGCTTTCACAAAACATAAAACAGCTACACATGGCGTTGGATATAGAATAAAACTACCAATGTTGTACTATATTAAACAAGTTTATAATACATAAATCTATCATATAATTATAATTATTATTAGTTAATCAGAAATCAGAATGTATAGGTAATATAATATATTACATATTACACACAAAAAATATACAGATCTGAATAGATCTTTTGATCGCTGTTTGAAATAAAAGTATACAAACATAAAATATAATGTAATTCATATTTATACATTTTTTATGATTATACTATAGCTTTAGAATTTAAGCTCTCCAGTTACTAGAATCACTAGTAGCTTGCTTATTTTCACCTTGTACTCGTTCATTCCTCCATTTACCTCCTTTATTATTATTTGTATCATTATTTCCTGAAAAAGACTTTTCACGCCAGTTTTTATTAGTATCCGTAGTACTTTCTGATGTTGACCTTTCTCTA
Source organism: Sminthurinus signatus (assembly GCA_019776565.1). Classification (NCBI taxonomy): domain Eukaryota; kingdom Metazoa; phylum Arthropoda; class Collembola; order Symphypleona; family Katiannidae; genus Sminthurinus; species Sminthurinus signatus. The sequence goes on along the minus strand of JABASP010002405.1, from coordinate 261 downwards.
CCTTCCCTTTGATGCTCTCCTCTTTCAATATTACGATGAACCATATTTGAAATAACTTCAAGATCTTTTTTCTCACGAGCACTCCAATCTTTCAAAATTATTGATTCATTCAAAAGTCTTGTGATATTTTCATATGATAGATCATCTTTTTTAATCCAACCAAATGCACGCAAGTTCCTCTGTAAAGTATAGATCTAAAACAATGCAAATTATTTTTTTTAAAAAACATATTAAACACATAATATTATATACAATTAACCA
>JABASP010002404.1:0-20386 GCA_019776565.1 Sminthurinus signatus | reverse complement strand
TCTTCTCCTTCTCGTCAAAGAATAGGATTCTGATGAGCACCCAAATGTTGATGCTGATGGCTGATGGTGATGCTATTCAAATGTGCCGATTTTCTAATCCTCAAAGAATTCATCCTCCATCCTCCATTCTCTGCAAAAAAAAGGAGAAAAAACAACAACAATAAGACATGGTAATATATGTAGAAAATCCATAGAGCCTTTAGTCTACAATCTACCAGCTAAAATCTACAGCAGTGCACATAATATGTAATAATATGCATGAAATAGAGAGAAAGAGATGGGAGCAAACAAGGGATTCTTCCAAAGCTGAGTATGACTATGATTCTGATTCTGATTCTGAGACTGTCATCAAGCTGAGCTATTCTTAAAGCTACGTACTTCTTTTCTTTTTTTATTCCTTTTCCCTTGTTCTCTTTAAAAGTTCTTAAGTAGTAGTAATAGTAAATAGTTGTTAGTTACATTCTCTCGTTCTCGTTCTCTCTCTTATTCTTTCTCCTTGCATAATAATACAGTTACAGGCTGACTCGTTGTCGTTGTCTGGCCGTCTGCTGATGCTAAAGATGTAGAGGATTTTTTATTCAACTCTTGGTAAATTGTAAATTGTAAAGGATACCAAATTTAAAGTAGATAGTACACGAGTATTTCTCTTGATGTGATATTGATGTTGAGATTGGTATTGGTATTGCACTGGATATTGAATGTTGAATGTGATGCGTTGCTGATGCTGCTGAGTGGCTTCTTGAAAGAAACCTGAGGAGAAGAGAAATAAAGAGATGGAGAATGGAGAATGTCTTACCATAACCATAATATTTCATTCCATCGTATCTTATTCTCTACTATTATTCTATGTTCTATACTCTATACATCATCCATTATTTTCAATTCACTCAGTTGATGAAAATGATACGTTCTTGGATTGTTTTCATTCTTTCATTCAGAGGATGTAGAAAAGGAAGAAGGAGAAAAAGAAGTTGGTTGCCTGGCTGGAATCTGATTTATCTTTTTCTAAAGAGAAATCCATATTCGGTTCTATAAATTATATTATTATTATTATTATTCTACTGCTGCTGCTGCTGTTGATTATGATGATGCTCTGATTGTATTTATTGTGTTGCTACTATAAATACACTAACACACGTCCAAATCCAAAGTCCAGAAAGCTTCTAACTTGTACATTGTACATCAATAATCAATATCAAAATGTATGCAGAATGTTTAAATGAGTAATCCACAGTAAGCATAATATCTTTTCATAAAGACAAAATCACAGCAATAGCTTCTTTAGTTTCTAGAGTCAAAGTCCAAAGCATGCTTTTGCTGTACTTTTCATTTTGCATGACTACAGGATAAATTCAAGGCTCAAGTTGTTAATGATAAAAAATTAAAATGTTCCTCTGACTCTGTTTTGATCCCATGAGTTGTACATGTAGTAATATTAATATTACATAGTACTTTGAGCTTTGAGCTTTGAGCTTTGGGCTTTTGGTACTTGGACAACGTAAAACATAATAGTACTGAGTACAGTGTTGTGTTGTGGTGGAAATATCTACCATTTACATTACTACTATTGTACAGCTATTAACTATTAGTATGACCACTCGAGTAACTAGTACTATTATAGTTATTAGATTTTTTAACTCCACACACACACAAGAAGAAGATGAGAAAATGCAAATGTACTCTGAGAGAACAGAGATGATGTTTTTTTTACAATCTTGTAGTTGTACACTGTACACACACATTCATATTAGTAGAATAGATGGGCAATGGGCACAGACCACATTAAACGCTTACAAAGAAATTGACGAGCATTTGCTTTTTTTTGCCTTTCTTTTCCTTTTGCTTTTGGTTTTGGCTTTGGTGTTTGAGGTCCATGTACGGTTCTTTGGGGGTATAAGTAAAACATGGACTATGGACTATGAGCTACGAGTTACACCATTGACATATACCATAACATAACAACATAAGAGAGCAGGTACATTTACCTGAAGTGATATTATCCCTTTTCTATACATAATACATAATACATTTGTAGTATCGTACATGTTTATTACAGAGTATAAACGTAAAAGAATAATAATAATAATAATAGTAATACTAGTAATAGTGATAGTAATATTTTGAACCCATATATGTACCGACTAGACTAACAGAGAGGAAGAAAAAGAGAAAAAATACATACATTTAGAATAGTACAAGTATAGGGAGAAAAAAGAAGAGGTTTAGTTCATAAGATACCGTCTACCGTCATGTCCAAATGGGAATAGCATGTACAATATTAATACATGAAAAATATACACAGGAGACCTGAGGAGTTTTAACATATCTGTGCAGTGTACACTGTACAATGTACATGTTACATATCATTTCGTAGCTGGTAGATAGATATGTATTGATACTGTATCTAGTATCTGTACAGTCAGTGCCAGTGCAGTGGAGGTAGGTTGAATTATGTATTTGTATTTTATACAGTAAGGAATATGTCTTATAGTGTACATTATGTATTATGTATTATGAGTATAGTAGTCAAAGTTGTTTTTTAACGGCAAGAGGGAATCACTCAGAAAAATGGGCATCAAAAAAGACCCTGGCGTAATGCTCGTATGTTCATTAAATTTAAGACTATCTGAACTCATCTCATGTTCAAGTCACGTTTCATAAAGCTTCAACTTTTCTATCTCCCTGCACCACTCTTCACTCTTTAGAGTTTAGAGTTTACTATTTAGAGTTGGGACTCTCTCTATGTTTTCTGCATCAGTCCGGCCGGTCCGTCTCAGTTCTACCATTCTACTATCTATATCTATATCTATAATGGATTCTGTTTTCTGTGTTGGAATGAGAATGAGAATGAAAATGTCTTTATGTATGTTGGATGCTCCTGTGTCCAGTTCACTTCACCAAAAAGAAAAAAAGGGATACAATATACAATGCATAAACAGTGAACATTGAACATAATATCTGTATCTGTATTCTGTATGATATGATCAAGTGATAAAAGTGGACGACCAAAATATCCAAATACTAAAAACATGTATAATATTTCATGGCATATATCTATAATCTATAAGCTATGTATTTCCATTGTTATTAAATTTGAAGAGTAACTTTGAATGTGTCCTCATTCCAACTGATTGGTAAAAAAAAGTCCAGTAATACTTATGCATTATGTTTGTGAATGTAAAGTCAAAGACAAAGACAATGAGAAAGACAAAGACCAAGAGATGAAGAGGAATAAAATAGGAATATGTTTGACTTGACGAGGTTGGTGGCACTATTTTAGTAGGGGGTTTAGTTATGAACCCATGCACCTTGCATACAAATCAACAGTCAGCAGTCCACTCACAAAGTTACATATATTTAAAATAGTATCTGTCTTCTGTATGTAGTATGTATTCTTTCTACTGCCTTTCAATAAGCTTGAAAATACAGTGTACTGTATACAGTAGGAGTTTGAAGGTGCATCAACTAGTTTTTTTCCAATACAAAAGTATACTTTTGTGATGCGACAAAATATAATATAAAAACACACAGTAGTTTTCCTTCTAGTTTCTAGTCAATAATAATAAATAACAAAAGTACATAATAACTAGTATTTTCTAATTTGTCTTTGAAGAAAAATAATCTTTAACTGACCAGAAATTTATGAGGAGCATTTTAATTAATCTTTTGCTACTTGTTCAGGAAAAACATCAAGTATTTAAATAAAATGTACAGGAAAAATCAGTGGTCAGCTCAATAGATTTAGAATTTAGAATTGACATGATTACTTACTACACTTAGATTTAGATTTCCAGTTGACTATTGACTGTTGACTCAAGTAACAGTAACTACACACTATTATTATTATATCCATATTATCCTGTACATTGTACATTGTACATGGTAGAGACAAAGCATAGTGGAATTGATGGAGGTTTTTTTTACAATGGCTTTGGCATTGGTATAAAAATAATGTGAGGTGAGGTTTGAAATGGGTATTATTACGGGGCCAATCATCACACCGTAACATCAAAATCCCATCATGCTCATCAAGTGGTGGCCACCCCATTATTATTATTATTTTCAACCCACCGACCGACCTGCCGACTCACTTTACTCCTGCTACTGTCTACCATCTATCTACATTCGACATCCTACATCCTACATGTACAATGTGCATTTACTACCACTAGGATATTTGAGCAGATACCGAATACCGATAGTTACATATTTATTATTATTTATTACAAGCTCAATGCTCAATGCTTTTCCTCTGATTTCTGATTCATTCTAAATTCTAAATGATGTTATAATATCACATCCTTATTTTTCCATGTACAAAATTGAAGTTGAGTTTAAAGAGTCATCCTTCCTGTCTAAAAAATAATAACCATGTGCAAAAAAAAACTTTCTTTTTTAAAACTACGAATTTTCCATCTTTTCAAATTCAAACAAACAAAAGGGACAAATCGACCTGTATAATGTATAATGTACAACGATTATCATGGTTTGAATGTGATGTACATTTGTAATTTTGGTGGAGGAACTACCACTGCAGGAAGGGAAAAATAATCAGACTAATGATAACAGCTTTTGGGATTTGAGTTGTGTTCTCCATCAGCTCGAGTCTGGAGCTTTTGTGTTTGTGTGTCTGAGTGTAGATAATATAATAACGCCGGTAGCCTCAAAATATGTACATTGTACATGAATGTGAATAACGTAAGAGTAAAAGTAAAAGTAAAAGAATGGTAGAGGTAGTCACAAGAGAGAGAGAATTTTCCCCGGTTTTTTGATGAACTGATAATTCGCCATCCTCAGACTTTTTGCACATTCTTTGTTTGAAATATCTGTAGTAGCGGCCGACTACAGTGTGTGTGCATTGTGCATATATATGTGTGTATTTATGTAGGGAGTGAAAGCAGATGTGGATGTGGGATCTGAAATCTAAAATGTGGGGATTGGAGAGTGGAGAGTTTAGTTGGTGTTGGAGAGGAATTATGACATTGTGTTGGATACAGATGTACCTATCCCTGGTTTTTTCTGCATAATATTACATTTACTTTTTTACATGTTATATTTTATATAGTAAATGGAGAGTGTGCATACGAGTAGAAAGTAGAAGAATCTAGATAGATAGATAGACTTGGTGGTGAATTGAGAGTGAGAGTGTGATTTTGTCATGCACTTGAATTGTAACAAAGATAGAAGAGGAAGAGAGTGTAGGAGTTACGGAGTTACGGTGTGCGTATGCAGGGCCTTGTATGTTGTATGTTGCTTGTGTTTTAGAGCATGTACGGAGGAAATTGTCATAAATCTATTGGTAGGGGTAGACCAAGTCTCCTTGGTACCATTAAACCGTTATCATTGCCTAAATAGTTGGTCTAATAGTCTTTTCATTATCTACTCCTCATTTCACAGTAGTGTAATTCTCCCCTCAGCCCTCAGCTCCACACTCCACACACAGGAGCTCCTTCCTAAATACACATAGAACTTGGAACATGGAGGAGTTTCTTTTTCTTTTTCTGTCTTTTCCTCATTTTCTTCGGCTTCTCCGACTTTTTTTTTGCCTTTTGTTACCAACTGCTGGAATTTTTACAATTACTTATTCCAACCCATTCAACTTGCAGTCTCGTGTATGTACTCTGACTCTGACTCCAACTCTCTTATTCGAATTTGTATTCGTATTCGTACTCGTTCTCTTCCTCTTAGCTCGAGTAACAAAGTAGCAGTAGTTTTTTATGATCTCTCCAGGAAAAAAAATACTCAAATACTCAAAAATTGTATGGAAAGACATACTTGCACATTTCTGTCTCTTCCTTTCAATTTCTTCAACATGCACATTTGGGTTGGATCTTGTATTTGTATTTTGTAGTTTGCAGTTTGTACATTTTATGTCTAGATCCTGTCCTGTTATTTGTACATTGTACATTTTATGCATTTGAGGATATTTTGGGATTTGTGTCTAGTGTCTACTCGTAGTAGTAATAATAATGATAATAATAATAATATTAATGGTACACGTTCCAGAGGACGGGACTACAATAAAACATATTCACAATATCTTATTATAATGTGTGCTATCAAGTGGATAGGTCACGGGCGGAAGAACCTTGAGTATAAAGTATAAATGCATGTGTGTATTATTATTATTATTATTATATTTTGTATTGGCTGAATTTGGAACTGGAGAGAAAAAATAGAAAAGAAATGGATGGAAAATATTGAGTGGTTTTGAGGAATTATGTATACATTATAGATACACTGTATCTGTATGTAGTTTGAGATGTGAGGGTGTAACTGAAGAATAATATATTTAACTACTCCCGCTCATTCCTCTGTATCTAATGTTATTATTATTACTATTATTAGCCAAAAGGTCTAGGTACTTTATCTACTTATATAAATGATAATATGTGAGTATCTACAATTCTGTTGGATTGGATTGATGTAAAGAATTTTTGGAAAATGTCTACAGTGGAGAGTGGAGAAGTACACAAGTTGCACAATTGAATTGAATCTAGAATCTAGAAAGTAGAAAGTAGGGTGCGTGTAGATTGAGTATTCTCGGGAGAATAAGATGGGAAAAAATGGCTATGGAATACGCAAGAGTGGTTTCACATCATTTTTCATAATGTCCGAACCTTGAAAATCCTCTTCTCTCTTCCGTCTCCCTGCATTCTTTTTTTTTCCTTTTCCAGCCAAAAAAAACTGAATCCGAAAAAGTAAAAGAAAGAAGAAAGAGAACCCCCTGAAATGGCTATAGGTATTTAGGCTTTAGTGAGATTGTCGAATATTCTTCCACTTTTCCAGTTCCAGTTACAACTCCAGACCTCCATATCCAGAATCCAGAATTCCCTAACCTTAGCCGCCTCTCTGTCTAACTGGATGGTTGCTGTTCGGATGTTGGAGACTCAAGACTGAAGACTCGTCTCAGTCTCAAGTCTGAACAGAACGTCATGCATACAATATATCAATATATCAGAGTTCCACTGGAGAGATAAAAAGAGGGAATCGGCAAAACATCCAAGTTTCTGTATATAAGTTTGAGTTTTTCTGAGTTCTCAATGTTCAATCCTCCAGGAAATTTTGAATGTATAGGAACTTTTTTCAAAGAGTCATTCTAATGGCTCTCGGTTCTTGGTTCTTGGTCAATCGAACATTGAACATTGAATACTGAATACTGAATACACAACATACTTTTACAGATATAGATAAAGATGGAGATGGAGAACTGCCGGAAAGAAAGTTAAACAGATTTTTGCTGGCTGGGGAATTTTGGTAAAAATGCCTTTGAGCTTAGAGCTTAGATATTTGGTCATTCTGCTGCTGGTTCTGTGTTCTGTTCATCCTTCACCCTCTTGATTTTTACTCTGGTCATTTCCACGTTCAGTGTTCAGTGTTCAAAGTACAAAGTTCATAGTTCATACAACACACAAGACACAAGTTGCACTATTATTATTCTCCACTGCAACTTTTTAAAGTCTTGTGGGAAATTCATTGGCACGTGAACGGTTTACATTAGACCGGACTGGAACTAAAACTAAAAGTGGGACTGGACTTTAGACTCTTTAGTCCAGTTTTCTGTGGGGGAAATTGCAAAACGGGCTGATAAATGAACTGAAAATCTACTCTTGGATTTTTCCAGAAATCTGTCGATACTTACAGTTCTTTTTATTTAAGCCTTCGTCTTCGCATTCTGTTCCTGTTCCTGTTTCTTTTCTAGAATATTAAACTCATAAGCGTATGATAATTGTTGTTGATTGTTGATGGTTGATGGAGTCGGGTCGAGTTTTGTAAATTGTAAATGGTAAATTGTTCAATGGTAAATTAGTGTGATTATTATCATTATTATTTTCTTACTGCTGCACGCTCAGTGCTCCTGGTTTTTATTAATTCATCTTTCAGGTTATGCTTAATAATTTAAATACAATCATCAGCTACTGCTGATCATCATAATGATAATAATAATAATAATAATAATAATAATGATGATGATGCATCCACAATCCACAATCTACAAGAATAATTTTAATAATTTTCTTTTGGGCTGGATTAAAATCTTGTCTTTAATTTCAATATAAAATCCATCAAGTTGAAAAGTAGGATTTGAAACTAGAGGTCAATTGTTTATAATAGTAAGAAGTAAGAAGAAGAAGAAGAAGCTACAGAAGAAGCTTAGAGTACACAGGAACACACTCCGGCTGTTTCTCCCTTTATCAAGCAAACCCATTTGAAACACTTTAGGATCAATTGTAACCCATCAACATTGTAATATTATGGATAATGACCACCAAATTCCCACTCCTCGATCCTCCGTTCTCCATTCCCATTCTCGATGCTCGATTCTCGATAAAGACGGAAGTACCTTCAGAGTGGATTCAATGAACACTGAACATTGAACACTTTACATGAGCATGTAGATAAAAAACTGGCCTTTGAATATTCCTAATTCTGTATGTATTGATGCTTTGATGCGTACATGGATGAATATTGACGTGAAAGGAAAAGGGAAAAGGGTCATCAAATATCCGTCTTAATTATCTTAATTTCTTTTTTCTACCTTCTGCATGGAAAATTGTACATTGTACATTGTACATTGTGCATGCATGTTCTTTTTCATCAAGAAAAGGTATACAGTAGCAACTAGAAAGTTTGAAGTTGGAAGTTGGTCTCGCGTCAGTCAGCTAACCCTGTTTTTTTTTTACTTTACTTTTTACTTAATCGTCTCCATCCATCGAGTATCTAGATTCTACAATCTACAATCTATACATTATACATTATACATGTATATTTAGATTTTAGATTTGGTGGTGATGCATTTGGATTTCCATGTTGATTCCAATTCCAGTTTGAATATTGAAGGGATTGAAAAAGTTCAATTACGCCTGTTCAACGTCAATTAAAATCATGTTATTAATCCTAACAGCCTTCCAATTTTATTTTTTACTCCAGCGTAGAAAATCTATTATACTACTTGTATTCTACATTCTACGTTTTATTTTTGTTGTACAATGTACAATGAATCCACATCCACTGGAATTACTTGAATTAGGCCAAGTATTATCACCTTATTCTGCGTAATTTGATTATTTTTAACACAACTTGAGAATGAATTTAGAATGAATAAAAAAAGCATCTGTTGGTTTCAAGCTGAACAACTTTTGTGGTTTGGAGGTTTTGGTCCTTGCATGTTCAGTGTTCAATGCTCAATTTCCAATGTTCATTTCGAATGAATAAACAAATTTCCAAGTGTACATGAATATGAAAATGAAAATGAACAGTAGTATTCAGGAGTAAAATATTGAACATGTGTAACTTGTATTTTACTTTGGATTTGAATTTGGTTTTGATACATAATCGAGAATCCAACTCGAACTCAAATTAGAATTGAGAGGACATTAGTCATTCAAATGAGAAATAATTCAAAGCATATTCAATGTTCAAGCTTGTTTTTTCTTTCTCTCTCTTCATTTGTGCACCATTTGATGATTATTGACTAACTATTACAGTACAAATGTACAAAGGTACAAAAGTACCTGTAAAAAACGCAATGCTGATGTCGATGCCGATGCCATGACTTGAAATTGAGTGGAATTTTCCCCATTTTTTCAACATGTGCATCTATCGTGTTTCGTATCATTTGGATTGGATTGGCATATAATTGCTCAGCTCTCAGTTAAATTTGCCTGAGCAGTTGTGACCATTACGATTGTCCATTGCCCATTGACTTGACCGTTGACCATTACCTAATCATTTGTAGTTTGTAATTCGTAATTTGTATCACGACAATTGTCGTGATACGAGTCAGTCAAGTCCAGTCAGTTGACTCATTCCACTTCATTCTCCAGGTTCCAGCTTCAACAAAATACAATACAAAATACAATGTACATTCAAAATGGAATGTGAAATTAGGTAAAAGTAACAAAACATCTAGACTCGGTGTTTTTTCAAAGAGTGGACCGCATATAAAAAAAGTATAAGAGCTTTATGTATCTACAATCTACAGTATTCAGTATGTAAACAGTATGTTGGATAGTGGATAATTAGGTGAGCTAATGCGATCTAGGCCATGGTTTTCATTTTTATTTCACAAGCATATACGAGTACAAACATCGGCTTCTCTTTCTCTTCTCCAGTTTGGTCTGGTTTTTGTACTGGCTTCATTTCCTTTTCTATATTATGCAGTTCAACTCCAGACTCTATATTCCAGAGCAAGTTGAGTAGACTTTGAAGAGTCAAAGACAGAGTGCTTTTCATGATTTTCTATTCTTTGTACATTAACATACATGTATTGATATTGGTATTGGATGGAAAGTTTGGTTTGGTTTGGTAATGTACAGTGTGTAAAATAAAGTCTGTTTGAAATGGTTCTGTTGCTCTTACAATCTACATTAGTGACTACATTCAAAGTGTGGTTTGGTTTGGCTTGGTTTGGTTTTGGTAAAAAGCAAGGAAAGTTTTCTAATGCGTTTCTTAAAGCTAAATAACTTTCCATCTGGCAATTCCGTAATAGAGTTTTTGAGTTCTCTCTCTCTCTCTGTTCATTTCATTCAGAAAGGCAGGAGCAGGGACATGAACATGAACATGTGAGTGAGGGAGTGAATGGATTAAAAACGTATTTTGTATTTTGGAACCGCAAAACAAATGTCTGGCGCGACTTGGGCTCTCTTCTCTCGTCTCTGGTTCTGGTTTTGGTTCTGGTGCACAAGAGTAAATCACCATGTCCATATTTACTGCTGTACTGTACAATGTACATCGTACATACAAGATGCATTACAATTTACAATAAAATCCTCTCGACTACATTACATTTTCCATTACACTCACTGTACAAATACAAAATACAAACAAAAATACTAGCACAAGTAAAAGTACAACATTAGAGTAAAAAGGTCAAAATGTACTGGTTTAGACTTGGACGAATACTTTAACTCTTCTCCAACTTCTTGGTAGTTTTTTTAGACTTTAGACTTTTTCTCTGGTACTTTTAGTCTGGTTCTGGCTCTGGCTGTTGGAAAGTATAAACATCCAACATCCAACTTCCAATTTTCTCATAAAACATGCATAGACGCAATTTTCTCGGATCGGATCTTCCATCTCATCCGATAAGGAAAAGGAGCAACTAAAAACCAACACTACATTCTTTTGCAGATTGAAGCTCCAGTTTTTCAAATATGTCCTTGGTTTTAGTGGTTCAAGGAACTCTTTTCTCTTGTAAAATAAAATTGTAGTCGTAATTCCTCGAGTTGTCCATCTGGCAGAGTAAATCGAAAATAGTAGAAGCGCTGTGCGAGCAGACTACCGAACATAATAGATATTATGGACTGTCCACTTTCTACTGTCTAGTGTCTACTGTCTACCGTAATGAAACATGACAATGACAACGACAGTGTCATTCGCCAGTGTTTCGCTCCAGTTCAATCCAGTTCTCCAGTCCTCACGTCCTTCTTCATGAGGAAATGTACTAGAGTACTAGAGTACTAGAGTAAAACTACTGTAGTACTCACACAAAATAAAGAATACAAAATACAGGTTAGCCATTTTTACTTTAGTTTAGTTTAGGATGAAGATTGTGGCATTTCTTTAATACGTTGAAAAGATGAAAGAAGCTTCTTCAATGGTACAGAATACAGAATACAGGAGCAATTGGATGGAAAGTATGGAAAGTGGAGGAAGAAAGTATGAAAAGAGAAGAGACAAAATACGGTTACATTGACGAGAATCTGAGAGAAAGAAAGGAGGAAAGAAGAAGAGTAGCTACTATGAGAATTTGGTTTCTTCTCTTGAAAAGATGCTGTTCAGATGCTGTTCAATTTTTGGAAAAAGCTGTCACATATATCAACCAGAGTTCTTTCACAGAGTGAGAGTTTTTGGGATCCTTTCACATTCTGAGTACCCAAACACATACATATTTCTATATTGTAAATGTATAGCACAAGTACGCAGTATCTTCAAGGGAATTCTGGAATGGAATTTTTCCTAAATGCTTACTGACCATGGAAAATAGAAAAGAGCAAAGAAAGAAAGGAAAATAGAAAGGAAATGTTCTCTTATGTCAAAGATAGTCGTCGTCGTCCTACTAGTCTTTTCTTAGGGTCTACAACAAATATCTGTATAAAAGGAAAAGGAAAAAGCAAAAATAACCAGACTTTTTTTCCATGTATAAAGAAGGGAAATCAAAGAGCATTCATGACTCAGGCTCAAGATGGTTGTGAGGAAATGGGGAATTTGAGACTTTTCTTCCACTTTTCATTCATTCTTCCAACATTTTTTCCATTTCTTTCTTTAGTTCTTTCTTTCTTTTTCCTCTATTGAATTGAACATGGAACTCTTTCATCCATCTACATCTACATGGAATAACATGTACTATAATCTATAATAGTTTCTAGTTTCTAGTTTGGGCTTTTCTAAAAAAAATATAAAGGATTCTGCAACTGAAAGTTGTTCATTGCCTAAATGTTGAATGTTGGATGTTGGATTGTAATCGGCCTTTAGCGGCAGTTTGAGTTCTATTTTTCTATTTTCCATTGTTTTTTCCTTGAACCTCGAGTCTCCACATTCTAGATTCTAGACTTGAGATTGAGTAAAAAGTACAGACAGAACAGAAACAGGCGCAGACATGTGTGTACATTGTACATTTTACTTTATACAACTGCTCCAATGTTGTCTGTATTCTGTATTCTGTATAAAATATAAAACCATCCATTGAATTTCTATTACACACATGAAGAGAAAAAAACCAAGAGCGAAGAGCGAAAAGAGTAGGAAAATGTTTGCCTTTTAGATTTAGGATATTCTCTCTTCCTTGAGGACTCGAGGAAAAAAGAAGCAAAAGAAAGAGAGTGAAAAACTAAAATGAAAACCAAACCAAAGGAAAAGTAAAGTAAAAGAGAGCAAGCGGTAGTAGTTGTTGTTGTAAAGAGAAAAAGAAAAAAAAATGAAAAGGAACATGGGAAAAGAAAAAAAAACAGAGAGAGAAGCAGAAAGAGAGTAAGAGAGAGAATGAGCTAAATGTTCCAGCCAAAAAAACTCCATTTTATATCTTAGCATCGATAAATTTAGACAGAAAAATGCAAGCGTTCCTTCTAAAAGCAAGCTTGTCTAATGGTCTTTGCCCTTTACCCATAAATATCCGGGTAACTTTTGTCAACGCTAACTATACCATCAACAACCATGCCAAAATAAAACACTATTTACTAGAGGATCATCTTAACTGAACTCAACTTCACTCTTCTCGTTTCTCTTTACTCTTCTCCTCTCATCTTGTCATCTCAGTCCTTCTTCCTTCTTTCCTTCCTTCTTTTACTCTTGTGTGTGTGTAAGATTCTACATTCTACATCTACTTTTATACTCTGATGTTAGACTGAATACTACATGTGAAATGCTGAATGCTGAATGCTGAATGTTGGATGTTCGTTGTTGGATGTAGATTGTACGACGACGCGGTCTTTTTCCCGCACACTCACACTCCACACCAATTGGCGTCATTTCATCTCTCCTTTTTATACCCGTACTCTGTACTCTGTACTCTCCATACACATAAATACATATACATTATACATCTCCTGTCTCATCTCATCTCTTCACTTTTCTCAAAATATCCATTTCAATCCTCTCCTCTTTTCTGTTCTCTGTACTCTGTGCTCCGTAATATTCCACATTTAAATATTTCACAGATTTTATATCACAACAAGGGGAAAAGGGCAACAATTTACCGTCTTGTTTATTTGAAATGGAAATTGAAAAAAAATTATAATGGACTCATCTCCATTTTATATGGCATAATACGCTGTGGATGAAGATAAACTTTTGTCTACCATTTCATTCATTTCAACCAAACGACTAAAGAAACAAAACAAAATAAAGTGATGTGATGGTTGAATGATATTTTTACCTTTTTGTTTTGTGTTTTTTAATTTTTTTGCAAGGGTGTGATGGTTGTTTTCTCTTTAAAAATTACATTATCTTATGTAGAAAATAGAATACTTCCCGGTGATAATGGCCTCTGTCGGCTCAAAGTAAAAGTACACACATGTGATTTTAAGGACGTTTATACATTCATAGAAAAAGATAGATAAACTACTTAATATATTACTCTCTTTTTCTATAATAAGCTTCAAAAAAGTGAAACAGTTGAACTTTATTTTGTATTTGTTGTGTCACTGTCGCCGTCTTCGCCCTTGTCATCTTTTCCAAATCCGATTCAGCTTCATTTTACCTAAATATGTATTAGCATGAAATTTCCTGTCTTTAAAAAGACAAGCATCGTACACCGTTTGCCGTTTGTTGATGCGGGTGTTGGTGTTTGTGCTGTGCTGTGTTTTACTGGTAGTTATTTGTGTGGAGCGTGAAAGTGTTTATAAAGTAAATGGGTTGTGTAAGCGTGAAGAGTTGAATCTATACTGAGACTGAAACTGAAACTGATAAGTTAAGGAGATGAGGAAAGAGGAACGAACTATAGCTACAGCTGGAGATGGCTAATAAAATGCGTATAATATCATTATAGCCCGTGGAATGCCTGCATCCATCCACCATCCATCCATTCATTCACAGGAATATTTACTTGTGTATTTAATAGCATGCATGAAAAAGTGTAGAAGGTTTCCCTAGTCTTCTTTATTCTTTACAGTAAATATGAAAATATGAAAATATGAAATCCATATACTCGTAGTCAAACGTAGTGGTGTAATCTATAGGCTGTAGGATTTTCAGGGCGGGATATGAGGATATGAAAATATGAAAGGCAGTCAAAACTCGGAGATAGATTGGAGAATGTGGAGGCAAATATCAGGAAAATGGAATATACAATACACAATACAGTATTCGTATACGTATACCGTTTTAGTTTTTCATTTCGTGCCATGTTGATGTGTTTCAAGCTTCAAGCTTCAAGTCAACATGAAACTCCGTACTCGGAACTCGGAACTGGAAACTCACTCGCTGAAAGTCAAAGTTGTCTATGTAAATTTCCTGTGCATATATCCATTATCCACCATCCATCTATCTATGTAAATATGTAAATATGTAAATATGAGGATGATGATGAGGAGGAAGAGCCAGAGCCAGTGTATGAGAGATAGAGAAGGGTTTCACTCTGCCTGTCTCTAGGATTACTCTAGAATCTACAACTACTACTACTACCACCACCACCACCACCATTATTATTATTATTACTATTATTATTATGAGTTTGACTCTCAGCCTGTCTGCCTACTGCCTACTGCCTACTTTTCCATGCTACGTGGATATTGATTTTCAATGAGATGTTGCTCACATTTCTAATATTGCACAGTTTATAAAGTATGCAGCACCTATCCACTATACTCTGTATTTTATATTTTACATGTATGAAATGAAACGTACACGGTTCTGTGACTCTGCTGTGGGTTTGCTCCGGTTCGGTTACTTTAAGTTTGTATGAGGTTTTTCCCATTCAAAATCCACTGTATTTTGTACATAGTAAAGAGTATAGAATAGAAAATAGAAACTAGAAAATGGTAGTGAAGAAGTTAGAGTTGCGAGTTTCGCTTCCGTTCCTTCACTCACTCACTCGCTCGTTGGTTCTTTTCTATTTCCTCTGCTGCAACTACAACTTGTTCTGCCAGTGACTGGCTCCGGTTTTCGGTTTTCTAGTTTCTAGTTTCGGCTTTGGGTTTTTCCTCCAACTTGCAAGTACAAGTACAACCACAGCTAGAGGAAGAGGAGAAAGAGAGAAGCTTAGTTGTTTGCTCCAACGAAATGAAACGTCTATAGACAGATGGATGTTATGCTGTAGAATGTAGAATGTACAGTGCTGTGGAATGGCATGATATGATACGGTTTGGTTTGGTTTGGTGAGTGTCGGATGGATTCGTGATTCCATGTACATGTACGTGTACGTATACGTGTAAAGTGTAGAATGTAGAGTATAGACTTGGAAAGTGTATATACTATGTGTTTGTGTGTGTCTGAGTGAGTGAGTAGAAAGAGAGGATTTCGTCGTTGGTTCCTTCCTTGACTGCCTGCCTGGTTTTATCATGAAATATTGCGCTTGCTTCGGAGTTTCCATGGGCACATAACTCTGGTTGGTTCTGATGGATAGTACTTTGCTCTCTCTTACCACTTTCTGGACAAAATCGACCATTCAGCGAGACGTTTCCATCCAACTCTTCTTTCTCTCCCACCAACATTCAACATTGCACTCTACAAACTACACTCTACATTCTACGTTCTATTCTACATTCTACACTCTACACTCTTCCCAAGACACCCGCACTGACGTTCCATTTCCATTCCCATCCACATCACATCCACGTCCTTGCTCATTGCTCATAGATAGACGTAGCTATCTACATGTACATTTACATTTGTATGTCCACGAGCTGCACTGACGATTAGCACTAATGTTTGCACTACCTGACTTCAATGCTCAATATAAACCGCCACATATTACACTGGTAAAATATAAAATATTCCGAGGTATTTGATCCATGTGTGTTATTCTCCTTTACTCCTTTTAAAGTGATTATTATGGCGCCACATCATTTTATCATAAGTATAAAAACAGTCACTTTTAGACTTCCAGATTTACTTCATCTTCCACATCCTCCATATTCCACCGTGTTTTTTCATTCAATCTTCTGTTCTTCTTTCATCCATTCACTTACATTGTACATTGTACATTGTCAATCCAGAATCCAGAATCCAGAGGATGCACATGGATAACTGTAACAGTAAAACTGTGTCTGTGTGGCTGTGGCTGTGGATGGATGGGGCATAAAACAAGACATATAAAAGCTATAAAGATTTTATATCTGCATTTCTACTTGTTTCATGTCTATTTTATACAGACGTTGGACAAATTCCCCTGTGCTGCATTATGTATTATGTTACACACTACACACTATACACACAACCCACAAGTTTCATACTCAGTATAAAATACAGAGTATACACTTGTTTTTATGTACTGTACTCTGGTGTAGGGAGAGTGCACTTGATGATGGCCTTTAAATAGTAATGTTTTTTTGCGGAGGGTGTGCACTCTGCACTCTGTACTGGAATACTGTAATAGCCGCTCATCTCTCTTCTGTATGTAGTATGTAGATAGAAAATGCACTGTAAAACACAATGTATAGAAAAAGGTTGATCTTGTTCTTCTTGCCCCCGTTTTTGTTTTCGGTTTAAATGTAGAATCTAGAATCCAGGATGTATTCCGTATTCCGCTTGAGGGATTCACACACAAGTTGACATGACAAGTTTTTGTTTCTGTGTTGCTCGTGGGAGGAGATGATGGGATGATCGGACTGTGGACCAGGCATGCTAATTTTGTTCATTAGGGTGTTCTGCTTCACTGGTATGGATCCACATTCAGATTCAGATCCGGATGAGAATTTTGGGATTGGAATCGGAATCGGAATCCTTTTCTCTTGTTCTTGTTCGTGTTGAGTAGATGTATAATGTAGAGTGTAACCCTAACCAAAAGTCAGGGAGAGTGTGTATTTGTGTGTTTAGATGGAGAATGGGGTAATTGACTGCTTTAGGGAAATTACGATTACCATTCCGATTCCGATTCCGATTACGGCTACTGATAACTGATAATACTCGGGACAAAATACAGAGGACAGAGGACAGACACAGTGTGTAATTGTAGATACACTGAACACTGAACTGTTGTTATCCGCCGTCGTCCTTTGATTACATGTTCTGTTGTGTGTTCTGGTTCTGGGTGAAGGTGACGAGCGAATGGAAAGAGTGGAGGATGGAAAAGTGAGCACACGGATTTGAGATTTGATGGAAAATGGAAAGGGCCTCCATCAATTCCATTCCATCTCCACTGTGGCACGTGCCCTTACATCAAACTCAAGCTCAAACTGAAACTCGTTCTGGCTCTCCCATTCACAAACCTGACAATTCCAGATACTGGCGAAAAGTGTTTACGAGTGGAAAGGAAAGCTGAGGGTGGGATCAATACAACTCACATGCACTCCCATACACCATACACTCTGTCCTCCTCAAAAGCTCCTATTACATAATTCCTGTCCACAATCTCCTGTTCTCTATTTGTACTTTGGATTTGGATTTTACACAGTCATTATAAATTCAAAGTACACAGTACAAAGTACGAGCATTATTATTATTAATATTATTCTCACTCTTTTGGTTCACAGAAATACAAGTGCAAAGTAGAGCGGATATATTTAATATTTATACAGTCTTAGTGCATAATACAATGGAGTTACTTTGGCTTTGGCTTTGGATTTGGATTTGGTTTGGTGGTGTGTTTATAAACAAGTATAGAGTTGCTGTAGGTCGGTTTCGGTTTTCAGTTTTGGTTAGGTGAAAGGAAACTTGTCCAAAATCCAAAAGTCTGTTTTCGTCACTGTCCATGTCATTGCTATTGTCATTGTCCTTGTCTTGTCATCGTCCTCATCTTCTTTTTAATTTGTATGCAAGGAACCAACTGCAACCTCCACAAAGGAACTGCACACATGTAAAATACACACAAATTTTCCATGAACTTTGACACGTGCTCCTTTCAACCTTTCAAAAGAGACCTGTCAATTCCAAACGGATTTCTGAATTTCTGAATGAATTCAACATCAACCTAAACTTCTAATGCAGGTCTCCCGTAGAACTTGAATGTAGAAATGTAGAAAGTTGCCCTTGTTTTTTACCCACAACTTTACAGTTTAGAGTTTAGTCTAGTTCAATTTGTGTATGTACTCTTGTACTTTTCAACATTTCATCAGTCATTCTTTCTCTTTCTCTACTTTTTCATTCACAGTTCCCTTACTTTCATCCTCATTCTCAGATGTAGATCACCCCCAGAGTGCAAAATGCATTTCCCGTCTTATATCTTATTTTTGTTTTCATTCTTGTCTGGTTTACCTCTGGAGCTTGGAGTTTGCAGGCTTTGAATTTTACTCACAAAGATTCGGATCATATGATCCAGTCTCTTTTTTTCTCAATCTGCTTTCAAGCAGAATGGACTAACATCATCATCATCATTTTCATTTTCCTCGGGTAGGAAATGGCTCGTACAGAAAGTACAAAAGAAAGCTATCAAATATGCATATGACCGCCGCTGGTCTGGTCTGAGAGAGTAAACTGATAAAGTTGAAAACTTTGTTGTAAATCGTAAGGGGAATGCACAGTGTACAATCTACACATTTCCTCATCATTGTGTTAGATAGAAAATAGAAAGAAAGAAAGAAAGAAAGTTGAGAGTGCATCCAGTGTGGAGGTTGTTGTGTCTGTAGTCTGTAGTCTGTAGTTTGTACTTTGTAGTTTCTGGGGTACGGAGGTTAGGAAATTGGTTTGGATTTTGGATTTTGGATTTGGATTCAGACTTTTCATTCCGCCGCGGAGTGAGAAGAGTGAGGAGAGTGAAGCTTGCATTGTGTATTGTGTATTGTGTATGTAAGAATGATTGATTACATGCATTTTCCTCTGACCGATAAAAGAAAAAGGAGCAGGAGCGAGTGAAAGGATGGCGATGGCGATGGGAATGGCAGACAGAGAACGAGAAAGAGCTTGAAAAAGTGACTGCGTTTGTGTGTGTGTGTAAGAGAGAAATGACAAAATGCTTTCCATTTGAGAAAATGTGTGCGTATGTATATTATTCTACATTCTACAGTATTTTGGCATGCATCACTATTGATTTTTGATTTGATTATATCAAATGCAGCCCATAGAAAAAAAAAGAAAGAAAAGATATGGAATATGGAATGCACTCCGGAGTCTAGAATCTAGAATCTCCAGTACACTTTACTTCACCCTCATCCCGGATCCCGGACATTTGCCATTTATTCATTTATGCATTAGACTCTTAGGAGACAACAAGATAAATAAGCAGATGCATTAGATTATCTCCTACACATTTTACTACAGTTCTTTAAGTGCAGACTGTAACTAGAGGAAAAATACAGTGTCTAATGCATATACTTTTATCGCGAGTTCTTTTTCTTGTACTATTTACGGATACCGATACCGATTAATAATTATGATGAAAAAATCTATAGTTTTTTTTGCATTTTCTTGGTTCTCTTTTTTTCTTTTTTTCTGACAAAGCTTTTGTTATTATTATACGAATGTGATTGCAAGTTGTAATGACGTAAATGAGGGGAAACCACAAAATAGAAAAGAAAGGTGTATTTTTCTGTTTGTGTCGGATTGCTTAGTGAATCGGAAGTGTGGGAATGAATCCATCCGATTCAACATTCAACATGCCCCATCTTACACATGTTTTGTATTTCATTGACACTTGATGTTTCTTCTGTTTTTTTTGTGTCTGAGGGAAAATGGGAGTGAAAGGGAAAATAGGGAAAATACAGAAATAATAACAAGTGAATCCAAATCCATATCCAAAATTTTCCATCTTTCTCTTTCCTTTTGTTTCTGTTGTTGGTTTATTTTGGTTGGCAAG
>JABASP010002403.1:0-20386 GCA_019776565.1 Sminthurinus signatus | reverse complement strand
GAGTCACGTTTTGTGACCACTTTCCTGTGTGACCAGTTGCATGAGTGACCAGTTTCCCGTGTGACGAGTTTCCCCGTGTGACCAGTTTTTCGTGTGACGAGTTTCTCCGTGTGACCAGTTTCTCGTGTGACGAGTTTCCCCGTGTGACCAGTTGCAATGTGACCAGTGGATTGAGTGACCAGTTGCAATGTGACCAGTTTCCATAAAATCGATTTCAATAATACTCATTTTCTTTACACTAGAATTTGAGGAAGTAGTAGAAAAGATTTTGAAACTGATCAACTTTTAGTTATCTTCAACTACCTTAATGCTGTATCACTGTATCTTGTATCTTGTCTTTTGTACCTTGTATGTTGTATGTTGTATGAACTTGAAAATTGGAGAGGGGGGAGAATACTTAAACCAGAACAAGAATTAACAATTAATTACATTTATAAAAATGGGAATGGAAAATGGAGAATACATTATAGTACGTTTTTATCTTTTTAATTAAACTCTTTCAACTTGCAACTTACAACTTTCAAAGTCTATGGTATCATGTATCATGCTCATGTGGAGTATTTGAATAAAGGTAAAATGTAATAGAAAATTATCCAATTCTTCTCAATTCTCAAGTTGTAAAGGAAAGATTAAACTATTGTAAACAATACAGTGTACAGTGTACATTGTACATGTAGGTATGTGACATTTCCCGATTCAGGTTTAACTGCTGAACCGAGCATATTTACGTATAGTTCATAGCTAAACTGAACTATATATACATTATATATACATGATGCGGCGGTCGGTGTGCATCGTATGTGCATTCAAAATCCAACTACATAATAATACTGATATTATGCACACACTACAGAAATTTTTGTTTGACTTTGGCTCTCTTTTCATTGGGATTTACAGGATAGATGGATGGATGGATGGAATCTCAGTGTTCACTGTTCACTGTTCACATCTCAACACCTACACTTGTTCTCTTTTACTCCTGCAACCCATTCCAATCCATTCCATGTCATTCCACGTTCAATTCATTCCACAGCCAAACTTTACCACGTTACACACTACACACAACACACTCGTTTCTAGTGCAAGTTTCTACATTCTACAAGTATTTAAGTATGTACTTGGGTATTTATTCAGTTTGTATGTAAAGTTCAAGGATCATCCATCAGTACAGCATACAGCACCAACACAAATACTAGCACAAAAACAACACACAACACACAACACGCATCAGGCATCAGAATTCATGCACACACATAATGACAGATGAAACTTGTGAATTGTGGATGATACACACAAACACACAAACACACAATGACAGAACCCGAAGACACTGAAATAAAACCTAAAAACTATGTTCAATGTTCAATGCTCAGTGCTCAGTCATTAGAATAATCATGACATTTGAAAATTTAGAATGGGATGAAAAATTTCATGATAATTTCTCATTTCGGATCTTCTCCGTGCAAGTGTGTGGGTATTATGTATTATGTATGTGTTGTATGTGGGTCTGTTTTGAACTTTGTATTTTGTGTGTAGTATGAAATGTGTGATGTGTGTGAATGTGCGAATTTGAAAGGTACAATAGGAAATGCAAAGGCACACTGAACACTGAATAGTGAACTAAAGAAAGTGAAATGAGTACTGTGCACTCTGCATATGATGACAAAGGTATTTTACCTTGTACATTGTACATTTTATAATGGAGCAAAGTGCCGTATTTTGTACATTGTATTTAGTGTTTTGCATTTTGAATGCTCTGCCTACATGGATGTGACATATTTGTTTACCCGTACACCTACACCTTCTTCACTCCTCAATCCTGGCTCTTTTGTTCTACTCTCTTTCTCTCTCTTTCTCTCTTATTGACAGGAATTGCGATCACGGGAATCAAGTCATTATATATTTTGGAATTTTGCTAATTGTTTTTCGTTACTTTACTTTGCCCATTCCCTCCATTCCTATTTCGTATTCCTTTCTTCAGTACACATCAAACATCGTGTGTTCTCTGCTGACTTCTGACGACATTTGTATCTTGACGTTGAACCCTAAATTAAGTCATTACCTACGTACTTTCAAGTTTCAAGTGCGCTACTGCTTACTGCTTACTGTGCAAACTTTGTTTTCTTTAACCTCTTCCCTTTTGACTTTTGACTACGAGATTTTCGTTTTTAGTCGGAATTTGGTTGGATTTACCAAATACCAAACAGCAAACAGCAAATATCAAATGGCAACTAACTTGAGGGTGGATTTTGTCGTGTTTATAGTTTACACTAGTTTTCACTTTGTAACAAGTAACAAGTAGGAAGCCATATGTAATTTATAATGTAAAGGATCTTTTGCTTTTGTTTCAATCATGTTGAATGTTAGTTTTGTTGGTTGTTGGTTGTTGGTGTACTCTGAATTCTACTTGTACATTTGCATTCAAATTTGCGTGAACCTAATGATCCTTCTTTAAAACGATAATGTTAATGGTGATGGTGTCTATGACACTTTTTTGTGCCTACTTAAGTAATCACGGATTAATAGAATTTCCCACGTACAACGTACAAATATATTTTGTATGTATGGAATTTCATTCCGTTTCCAAGCTGTCACAAAATGATTGCGAATTGCTAGTTTGCTAGTTGTCAGTTACCAGTTCCCAGTTGTCAATTGTGAGTTGTGAATGCTTAATTACAGAAAGAAATAGGAGAGAAAACATATAGATGAATTTCATGATTACCATGTACCACATGCGTTAACGTTGAGCAAACCAACCATCAAATCAAAGGTTGACATAGGGAAAAAAATTGGAGCATGTTTTTTTTTGCTTGCAAGAAACAAGAAACAAGAAGATTTGCCTTTTACATTTTACCTCCCACATCTAAATCCAGGTAATAACTGATTCTACATTGTGCATAGCAACCATACATAATACATAATACATCATACACTATACATAATACATACAATGTACAAAGCAAAAGCATTCACCCCCACTTTTCCTTTGGACTTTTGACGTTGGATGAAAGACGAAACGATTAGAACAACAACAGTCAAACTCCATTCCTTTAAATAAACAATAAACAAATGTAGAAATCTAGAAATGTGTAGTATAGGCCAAAGCTCATAACCCATTGAAAAACACTAATTGCCCTGTATTACTACTAATTGGCTTTCCTAGACAAAATACAAAGATACCAAGTACAACTTTGTACAAAGTATAAAGTATCTGTCTACAGATAAAATAAAAATACAAGCTTCTTTTTTTACCAAGTAATTTTTTTTGTTGTCATCCCATGCATTTTCAGATTGGAGTAAAGTAGGTGGAAATGGTAGTTCTAAGTTTTAATACGAATTGCGAATGACGATTTACAAAGCTTTATATTATACATATAGATATGAGTTTGTTTGAGTTTACACCGTATTTAAATTATTGGTCACTTGTGTTTTGTTCTTCAACTCATCATCATTTTTTGTATAATATCTCCATCTTTCTTTTAAAGATTAGTCCAATTTGTAAGAAACTGCATGTAATTCTACTTTTTATAAAGCCTCCGACCTCCTGCTGTGCCCGAGGAATGAAAAAAAAAAATTTCCTTTCAACTTTATTTTTTCCAGAGCCCGATCCAGAACCAGAACCAGCTCCAGCTTCAACTTTACTTTTCTATTTTCTAGACTAGTGAATGAATGAATGAATGGGGAAATATAATGCAGTGCAGTACATAACATTTATATATATCTTCTACCTTTGTTAGTATTAAGTATCTTGTAGTGGGTGAAACATGAGAGATCCTTCACTTGTTCACTTGGCTACAAAGTAAAAAGTATAAAGTATGTAGTATGTAATATGTAACTACCACAGCCCACAACATGCTGTAACTTTTAATGTAAGATGGCATGGGGAAAACGGACATTTCCTCATTTCCTCTTCCTTTCTTCCTATTTATTATACATGTAACTTGTACATATTTTCTTTCTGTTTCTATAATCTGGATTCTCTATAGTCTATAGTAGATAATTTTTAGTATATAGTATCTATTTTCTATATCTTGAGATTCCAGACTCCAGACAGACAGAGAATTTCAAATCATCTCATAATAAATTCCAAGAAAATATTTATAGATCATCTTCAAGTCTAAGAAATCTGAATCCGAATCCAAATCCAAATCCGAATTGTGGAAAGAAAGGACAGATGAATGAATGAATGAATGAATGAAAGATATAAAATATAAAATATAATAGGAAAAGAAGAAGCATCAATTTGAATGCATTAAAATATAAATATAAATACAAAAACAAACAAATATAAATAATAAATATGCATGTACAATGTACAATGTACCGAGTACAGGTATAAATTCAAGTCTAGGAAGAAGCAGGATAAAGATACACATGCGACAGACCCCGTGAGGAGGCGATCTCTTTCTCTCTCTGTGCATCTGTGTTTCCCTGTGTGTGTATTCAGTGTATACTGTATACATTTCTCCCACTGCATTATATTTATTCACAAGTTGCATTGCGTAAGGCTCGATCTTCATCTTTCCTGCTACAGAGCAAAGCAAAGCAAAGCAAAGCAAAGCAAAGCAAAGCAACGCAAAGTAAAGTAAAGCAACCAAACCAAACCATACCAAAGTAGTGTAACATAATATAAAGCTGTTATTCTCTCTCTCTCTCTTTTCTGCTCCT
Organism: Sminthurinus signatus; assembly: GCA_019776565.1. NCBI lineage: Eukaryota > Metazoa > Arthropoda > Collembola > Symphypleona > Katiannidae > Sminthurinus > Sminthurinus signatus. Next base: position 15,718 of record JABASP010002403.1, on the reverse strand, counting down.
GATGATGATGATGCTACTGCCTACGCTTTTTTCTATAGCAGATTCTATATAAGAGACCTTCTGATGCTGATATAGACGAGCAGTTTGCAAATGAGTCTCGTTCTACGCGAATTCCAACAAGCTGAGCCGGTAACTGGTAAATACAAACTACAAAATACACGGTACAGGCAGGCAGCAGGCAGGCAGTGAAAGAGCGAGATCATTTAACATTAACATTCAACATCAAAACATCAACGGGGAAAGACGAGAGAGATGAGAAGGAAATTCAACTAAACTAAATTAAAGTAGTATCTAGTATCTAGAATCCATAGTTTAGAAAGAAAAAAGATACACTTCCGTAAACCATGTGTGTTGTGTGTCGTGTGCGGTGTGAGGAACAAGTGAATTTCAACAGTGACAATCCTCATCCTCATAATTACCGTCATTATCATTAACTTTAAATAAATATTCATTGTCAGTTGTCGGCATTTTCCCCCCATAAAACTTACCTTTGGTTTGCGAGCACAGTTCAACCATCAACCATCAGACATGAGAGATCAGAGTGAGAGTCGAGGGAAAGTTTTGCCTTTAGGTTTGGCCACAACCTGTTGAATACTTTTGTTCATTCTCTCTCTTGTCTTGTCTTCTTCAGTTCCCTCCACTCCAATCCAATCCAATCCACTTCACACGGAGAGTCAGCCAATCTTCATTCTTCAGTCTTCAGTGGTATTCTTCCTCCTCAAGATGAGCACAGTCAAGTCAAGTTCAGGACACAAGAACATTGAAACTTTAACTTCTTCCCCTTCTTCATTAGTTATTAGTTATTACTTTTCTTGTGGTTGGTTGCTTGTTGGTTGTTTTTGTGGACAATAAGTCAGTTTTGTGTACCTTTTCAGTGTAGTGCTTAGAATTATTATACATGATACATTATACATTATAATTAACTGATTAATTCTGGTTCTTCTCCGTTTGTGATGATATGACATGTAGGAAAATTCAGTGATCAAATGTAATTTTTATTACGTAGAGTGCTAAAAATATAATAAGTTTAAAAAATTATAGTTACAATTAAAATTAAATTTAAGAAATAAACCTTTTTAATTCAAGTAAATATTCGTATTAAACAATTACCAATGGTCCAATAGTCCAAAGACAAGGGGACAAACTTGAGACTTGAGACGAAATACTTTGTAAAAGAAAGAAAGCACGTGTATTCCGTTTTCCGGTCCAAACTTGGAACAATAAATACTAAATAAATAAATAAATAAAACAGTACAAAACCCTTTATTATAAATTAAATATAATAAATACTTAAATAAATGTGATCATCGTTATTTTTGTGGTGACAATTATATGAGCATTCATACATATTATATTTTACTATAAATACCAGTTATTTACTTGAATACAAAGGTGCGTGGGATTTTTCTTGGGCATGTTTGTGCATGATTTTAAAGTGTACTATTTACATTTCGATGACAAATAAATAAATAAAAAAAGTTCAAGTTGTTCTTGTGTTTTAATAAGGAGTAATGAATTTATGTTGATGATGATGATGATGATGAGTACTCTTTCTTATCTTGTCTTTACAATTATTCCGTGGACAAAAAAAAGAGTAGTGTAAACAAAAAGAACAACAATAGTTATCTACACACCACAATTACAAGTACAATTATTATTATTCTTATGACTACTACTACTACAAAGTATATATTGTGTATTGTGTAGACTGTAGATTGTAGAGTAGGTACTTACATACATACTCGGACTGTGAAGAGTGAAAAACAATAATATAAAAAAACTATGGACAAAGAAAAGCAAAACAAAACAAACCAAATTCAACCAAGTTGAGTATTTCAAGTCCAGTGCAGAGTGCAAAGAGAGAGTACAAGTACAAATGAAAATAAATAAATGAATTTCCATGAGAAGTGAATTGCCGGCCGGTACTTCTCCATCCTCCATCTAAATACACTGAAATGAATTATAAATCACGGTCTATGTGGGTGCTATTTCTTTTTTAAACTGACACTGACACTGGCTACTGGCTACTCCTTAAAAATTGGTCCAAGTTTTTCCGTCCATTGAAAAAATATATAAATAATTATTGTGTTCGTATCTACATATCAAAGTGTTTGAATTTTAAACTTTGAATTATTATAAAAATTAAATATGAAAAAGTGTAATAATTTTACCAAAATGTGTATGATAAAGATGAAAGATGAAATAATATTCATGTACAAAAAAGATGTTATTAGTTATTAGTTCTTTTTTAGTGTAGTGTTGTAAATTGGCAAGATTTCTTGGGACTTGGGACAAGTTGGGAAAAAAATAAATATAGTTTGTATTGTCCGGTACTTTCCCATGCCGGTGACAAAATAATGGTCAAATAATGTTCCAGATTGATAATATTCATAAAAGTAAGTCCCGTTTATTACAAAAAGTAAATTATTATAAGAAGCATTTTGATTTTTGATATAATGGTCTGTACTTTGGTGTATCTTGATATAGTTTGATTCTCTTGAGAAAACCGTGTAACGACTCGTTACTAACGAGTAACGAGAGTAACGAGAAATGTCAAGAATCAAGAAGGAATAAATGAATGAATGAAGGAATGAATGAATTTTTCTTTGATGGTTGAGTGATTTTAGTTTGTAGTTTGTACGGTTCTTCATTCACACTGTACATTGTACAGTGTGCATTATCCATTATTCATCAGTACACACAAAACACCAAACAAATCAAAAGATTATGTGTATTATGTATCCATTCCATTTAATTACAAGATGAGCTTTGAGCATTGAGGATTCTGTGTCCTTTTCAACGTATTTACCTGTGAGTAGTGAGTAGTGAGTGCATGTGGGACAAAGGATTGTTCCTGTAGGCAAGGTAATTGATGAAAAATGTGCAGTTTGGTTTGCATACTTTTGTGTTGTGTTCTGTCCAAAGGATGTGAAATGTGAATGGATGAGTATCATGAGTAGTGTCGTACTTCAGTACAGTGTACTTTTTTGAATTGACTTTGGTGTGTTTTGGTTCATGTACAAATGTGTAAAATGTGTAGGGATGGATTGCATTTTAAGCATGAATTAAAGACAGTGCTAATAGGATAGAAGGAGGTGAAAATTGAATGTGAGGTAGAGATAATCACATGTCACGTCAGGAGCTCTTTCTTCTCCTTTCTTTTACTATATGTTCAATGCTCCATCTTCAAGCTTCTTGTCCCTTTGAATTATTCTTGTTACTTCTTACTAGCAAAAGTAACATGTAAATATAATATTATAAAGATCTACAGCACAACATATAACAGAGCATGGGTATGGTATAGGTATAAAAAATAGGTAAACATTTGTACACACAAGACATTCAAAAGCCAAAAGCCAGGGGAGGGAGTAAATGCTTAAATGCTTAATGCTAAATACTAAATGGAGAAAAAAAACAATCCTCACTCGTTTTCAGCTCCGTCAATAAAATACAATCAAAGTTGACTCGTCTTTTGTTTATCTGTTGAAAAAATTCAAGTGGAGAAGAGTCAGTTCTTTCTTTGCATTTTATTTTACTTTATTTTATTCATACTAAATACTAAAGTCTAAAGTACTTGTCTATTTATTCTGATTCTAATTTTGGTGGTATTTTATATATTTTTGTTTCTCTTTATTTGTGTATCCACAGAATCCAGTCATTTACGAATGGCAACATGTTTGTCACCTTCAAACTTAAACTATCGGAGACATTCTAACAAAAGGTAAGTTGCTCATTATTCATTCTTCTGTTCAGTCCTCTTTTAAAATTAGTTCAATGAATGGACAAATTATATTATATATCTGTGTAATCTGTACTCTGGTTGGTATCCAAGTACTCATGAACATTGTACATTTCTTAGTTTGTGGTGTGATATGGGATATGGCACCAGGTATAGAATGCCACGTCATCCTAATTAAATTACACCTTCTATCTTAGATCTTAGACAATGTATTTTACCTTATTTTGATTTTTTTGACAGTCTTATCCACATTTTAGAAAAAAGGAACTTTTTTTAAATCTCTTGTGTAAATCCGTCAAGTCTCTTTATTTGGTTTTTCATGTATATATAAATAAACGAGTAAAAATGCTGATTTGTGAAAAGCTTCAATTTTTATAAAGTATAATACATGATAAAGTCAGTCAAAGTTTAAAATTTAAAAAAAAATCCTGAATATTATTCAATCAATAATGCTTCGTAAAATTCAACAAAAATGGTAAAAACTTATGGATGTTTGTCAAATGTGTAAGTGTCATCTGCAACATTTTCTGTATTCCACACTCATCAAAAAATCAAGCTTGAAGAGCATTTCAATTTAATATTTTAACAAATGTCATATACAGTATACGACATACAAAAGATCCATATATATGACGTATGAATATATGCACAACGTACAGGTAGACTAATCTCCATTCTGCACAAAATGATACACGTATAAAAAAAGAGGAACCAAAATACCAAATTTTGGATTCTTGGTTCTTTTGATACTTGATAATTCTGGCAATCTCTCTCAAAATGACGATGAGGATGACGACGGCGATGACTAAACTACAACTTGTTCAGCAGTATATCAGAATTTTCGAGTCTCGCGTCTCTAGTCTAGAGTCTTCAGTCTCAACTCTCAAGTCGTTTCCATCTTTATTATTATGGCCTATTGCATTTGTGTCTATAGTACATAATATATAATATATGATATCTATAATAAAAAATAGGTACATGTAGATGAATTCTCCCATCTTTTCCTGATTTATAAAATATTCACGTGGATTTCTCAAATGAGAGAAATATATAGAAATACATGTAATATGTACACAGTAGAGAGTACAGTGAGGAAAAGAGTGAGAGACTCTTTTAAAAATAGTCATACACTAAATTTAGGGCCAAAAAATAGCAACCATAAAGGGTGGGCGAAATATTGCTAAAAATACTTTCTGATGATGATTCGCAAAACTATTTTAAGACGGCGACAGCCAGTGTAGTGTAGCGTAGAATAGCGTAGAATAGAGTAGTGAGTATCGAGTAGAGCGTAGATGTATGTATGTAGTACATGAATGTGGAATACTACATGCAGTATGCAGTAAATATTCTATTCGTATTTGTATTCGTAATCTTAATCGTAACGTAGTAAAGAGTCGTAGTGAAATGTGCACGTACATCCACAATCCACAATTTTCAACTATGCACCAGCATATGCACATAGCAAATAACTCCTCTTAAATACTAAATACACTGTGTGATGTTGTTCTCTCCTGTTTTCTCTTCCTTCTTCTTCTTCTTTTTCTTCTCGGTCGTTCTCTTCTCGTATCATAACAGATTCTGAGATTCCGATTCCGATTCCAACTTTCAAACTTTCAAACACTGTCATCTTGTTTCAAGTACACTCGATACTACTACGGGTACAAGAGTGGTGATACTTTACTATAATATTTGTATTATGCATCAAAGATACAAACAAAACTGGATGTATCAAGAATAAAGAATAAAGCTGAAGATGCAGATTAATGGATAAGTGTACCTTGACGCGGTGAATATATTTAGAGTTTAGAATTTAGAGTATTCTGCATGCAATATGCAACATGCTTTATACTGTACGTAGTAAAAGTTTGTAAGTTGTAAATTGTATATATTTTCCATGTTCTCAGCTCTGAGAATTCTCTTTATATTAACTTTATTACAAACTCCGAATGATTGTCATGAAACTTTTTTGCCGGCAATTGTATGATTAAGAACTAAGAATGAAACGGATTGAAAATTGAAACCACTGGATAGCTTTTAAAAATTCAGCTGTAAAATACACCAACAGTTCACTGTTCAGTGGTCATTGGTAATTCAAGCTAGAAAATAAGGGCAAGGAAATACTCTCTAAGATATGACATATGAAAAACTGTAAGTAGTTTGTAGTTGTTTAAGACTAGATACAAGAGAAGTGAAGATACACGCACGAAAAGTCAAAGTCAAATTTCAAAGAAAACGTGAAAAGTGAAATTATTACGAACATTATGAATGAAGGACACTTTTTAATATTGGAGAAATTTCTTACGTCAATATTAAACACTATATTTATAAAGCTATAAAGCACGGAGAAAGAGTAAATTTTCTCCGTCCCTTCAACTCTTATGAAAAACACTTTAAAGTTAAAAACAAAAATAATTGAAAGATATAAAAGATAAAATGAGTTTAGTTTTTCCCGTGTAACTAGATTAAAGATTCTTTCCATGAACTATAAAAACTATAAACTGCACTTTCTATAGGTTCTTTTTTCTAGGAAATTCAATTTTTAATGAAATTGGTCCTAAAATTTCTCCCACATTTCACAATTTACTACATTTATGTTTTGTGTATAGCTATGAAATACTGAACCTGAGTTTGAATGGCAAATATGAAACGACAGTTTTCTAACTTGTTTTACATTAAAAGTAAAAAGCAAAAAGATGACACCAAATTCACATGTTTACATTTTAAATTTTCAAGCATTTCTTTTATGAAAAGAAAGTCCATTTACGCTCCATTTTGCACTCACATCAAAACTGAATTATCATATACATTATGCATTTTGAACTATGAAGGTACATTATTTTTTGGGGTTAAATTCCTTGAACCTTGAAGTAAAGAGAAAAGAGAAAAGTGAGGTCAAACATACACAAATTTTCACCAATACTCAATGCTCAATAATAATGCGTCATGTACATGTGTAAATAAGATGTACTAAAGATACGAAGAAGCTTTATTTTATAAGAACGTGATTGAGTAGACAGTCGTCAGTAGACAGTAGACAGAGTAGATGTTAAGTAAAAAGAAAAATCAATAGCAGGAAGTGTGTAGAAAATTGTGAATTGTGATACATTTTGATACATGTGAGTAAATTGCAAATGTTGGATGTTGGATATTGAATCTGTCCCAAATGACATAAAAATGCTCCGGATTTGATTCCAAGAGGGAAATGTATTTAAGGAATGAAGATTGTGATGTATCCATCAGGATGAAACGACAATGATAACGATAACGACAACGACAACGATACTTGTACTTGAAATGTATTACATATTACATGTACACAAAACGAATACAGATACAGATACAAGTACAAATGTAAAATGTCTACATAGTTTATCTTTTACAAGTGTATTCATGTCGTTGGAAATGAGGTGTGTAAAACTAACTAAGACATTCAGAGAAACAGAAGCAGAAACAGAGAGAAAGAGTGAAAGAGTGAAAAGATCACAAATACACTCACATGCTCAATGTTCACCCACGTCATAATCTCTCATGTTTTGAGCACTGAGTTTTGAGCATTTCTCGGTCCGTTGTATTCAAAACGAATGATATCATACCCCGAGTTTCTTATTATATCTACTGTCTACATTCTACATTCTACACTCAAAACAATTTTACCACACACAGAAACATCTACTCAATACACTATGCTATATTATACTACATGACAATTTACCACGCCACACTTTTATTTTATTCCTATTATAAATAATCTTTATGGTGATTCTGGATGATGATGACTCTTCTCTTTTTAATAAAAACTGTCTCTTCTTTTAACATGCTTCATGTTTCATATTTCCCCCTCGTTCTTGTTATTGTCTTCTTTTCTATAAGAATGATTCACATTTCATCTTTAATTTTAAAGCTAGATTTTAATTACTTTTCAGTATTTATTATTATTATTTGAATTTGAATCCGAAATGTTGATCTTTTTCTTTCATTTGTATCATTCTTTTAGTTTGTAGTTTGTGAACTTGAACTTGCTTAAAAAAGCTTGTAGGTCTTTTACTCCTGTTGAACATAATATATAGAAATAGAATATAGAATGTAAAATGTAGATACTCGTAAACGTCAAAAGTCAAAAGGGGTTTGAACATTAGAGGTTTAAGACAGAGAAAATTTAGATAATAGACTTGTAAAAGGTACAGTAAAGATAGATAGTATCTTCAAAAATATATGATCACGATGAACATATTAGCATTTTATTTTACTCAGGATTATTTGGTATTTACGTGAAATTAGAAAAAGAGAAATTAGACTGTGTGCATATTTTTAACGAAGCAATTAAATGAATAGGCACAGAAATTTATTTTCCCATGATACAATTTATGTACATGTGTGTGTACTGTCTAAAGCCTAAAGTATTCTCGCGACCACGGCCACGGCCACATGAGGAGAGAGACGAAGAAAATAAAAAGAAAAAGAAGAAACTATGAGGATGAGACAGTTGTAATACAGTAAAAGTACATATTATGACACACACACAAACACATATACACATACAGATACACATCATGAGCTATTATCCATCTATTACAAACAAAAGTTTTCTCTGTGTAAAGTGTAAAGTGTACTTGTGTTCCACAGTGTTGTGTGTATGTACAAATAATTCGAGTGTATTCCTTACATAATACATAATAATATTATTATTATTATAGGATATAGAGGAGTTACGAGCATTTATTGTATGTAGTTTGGATATGAGGAAGTTGCCTTTGCCTTTTCCCTTTTGGACAGAGTTGTTAGCAGTCATTACAGTATAAAAGATGATGATACACCCTGATGTGGTGTAATGCATAGTAGAGTGTAGAGTTGATGTTGTGTGCATATTGTGTGTATGATAGCGTGTAGATGGAGATGGAGAGAGATGCGAGAGATCAAGTGGGAAGAGATGCTTTTCTTTACTCCTCTCTGTCTCTGTCTCTGTGTTATGTGTTCTGTGTATGTACTTGGTACTTGACGATGTCTAGATTCTGGATTCTAGATATATCCACTCCACTCACCATGTACAGTGTACAGTGTACAATGTAGATTACATACTTTTTTACTTGAATGTATATGTACACACGTGTGTAGTGTAAACTACTGCTATGTATTCTATATGGAGAGGATAGATGCTCATGCGGCTTCGCGTACGCGAAGCTTGTCGAGCGGTTACGTCAGCTCTACGAATAAACCCGAGATCCTAATATGGCCAAGTTCAAGATACATGCCAAAAAAACAATTGGACGCAAAAAAATTTATTTATGCTTTTTTTCCCTCTTCTTCTTCTTCTTCTTCTTCTTCTTCTTTTTCGTCTTCTTCTATCTTCTTCTTCTTCTTTATTTCTTTGTCTTCTTTTTCTTTTTCATTTTCTTCTTCTTGCTGTTGGACGAACTAATGTCTGATTTTTTTTTCTTTTGGGTGGACGTCGCCGTCATCTCTCTCGTGCATTTCTTTAGAAGGTAACGAGGAGGACTATAGTATAGTATAGTATCTTATAGAATATTATAACAATAATAACAACAACAAACATCTATGTCCAATTTCCAATGTCTAATGTCTATACTCTAAACTCTTTTCTCTATGCTCTATGCTACACATTGTAAATTGTAAATATGAATATGAATACGGAGACAATTCAATTCAATTCAAGTCAAATCAATAAAAAAGTATAGGACTTTTGAACCAGAAGATTATTAGCTAAAGCTTTCCTGCGAAGGAAAAGGAGTTTAAAACAAAGTATTTGTGAGCTTTCATAATATATTTCATTTTTGGTAATGTACCCTTTGAAACAAAAAAAGCCCTTCGAAATGAAAATCGAAATTTGGGTCTTAGTAAAAACCTGAATTTTTTTTGGAGTGACTCTTTGCTGTTTGAGCACATGACAATGTTTATTATGTACAGTCTAGTGTTTTGCGTGGATCAAAAATCAAAAAGGAATGTACTTGTTTTCTGTTTTGTTCTGTTCATCCTCTCAATGGTTCATTGTACAAACCTGTAGTCTGTAGTCTGTAGTCAAGCTAAAAAAGAGAACAGGAAAGGAAAGGAGAAGAATGGAATTACTGGAGAGATTTTCTGCTTTTGGTGTGGTTGGATTTGGATTTAGGATTTACACATATGCATATGCTTATGTAGGATTCTAAATTCTAGATTCTAGATTCTAAACACTATACAAACTATATGACATTTTACACTATAGATTGTACATTGTACATACAGTAATTCTGTTTTCAATTTGGCATGCGACTTGTTGTCACTTGATTGTTTCCCACTTTTTTTTCTGCTTATCTAAATGGTTTTAGTTACACGTTTTAATTCCCATATCTCAAAACGCAACATGTGGTAAAAAGGATTCATGTACGTTGAAAGTACAGCGTACAGCGTACAACACACTTTTCACACACACAAACAAAAACACATCTACATTCTACACTCACAATTTTACTGCTAAACTAAACTGTTGGTTGTTGGTTGTTGGCTTTATCTACCCAGTTGTAATTAAGTTCACTTGTGACACTTATGTAGATAAATGTGTGTGTAATGTATAATGTCTACTATTTTTTCCTTTTCCTTTCTTTCTCTTTTCTTAGTTTCTGTAATCTGTAATCTATATTGTATAATAGTAAATAGTATTGCGTAATAGATAATAGATACGTAATAGTTAGTGATCAAATAACTCGTAAAATCAAAAAGTACACAGCACACAATAAACAATAAACTGTTTTAAATTAAAAATATTAAAATCCCATAAAATGAGTATAAAATTATCATAAAAGCCTTTTTTTTCATTTCTTATGATCTTTTCCTTCGTCTTTTGTTTTGGTCTTTTGGTCCTTGATTCTTTTGACTCTTGACTCTAGACTCTTGTCTCTTGATTAATCAATGTAAAAGGAGATGTAATAATCAAAAATAAATTATCAAGTCATCAAATGTCAAAGATCACTAAAACTAAAACCAAAAGTAAATTAATAATAAACACCTTTAGAAACCTTTAGAAACAACAAACATTTATAGGAGATAATAATAATAAAAATAACAATAATAAATTACCTACATCATTAATCAATAAAATAAATTAGTTTGGGATGAGCATTGAGCAGTGAGTATTATGTAATGTATAGAAATAGATGATAGAAATATGTGGTCAACTCATGGTTTTCCATTGACAAAATCAATATAGTAAATATAAATATAAATAGCAGAGATATTTACTAGAGAACATAACGTCACAGAGTAAAACAATCAGTATTTTCCTCAGTATTTACTATTTACTCAATGAGGATTCCACAGCACAGAGCAGAGAGCAGAGTGTGTACATAAAATGTGTAATGTGTAAAATGGAAAACACGGACACACAAAACATGTTATTATACATGAGTACCTGCAAAGTGTATAGTGAAGATTATAGAGTGCAGAATGCACACACATGATGATTCAAGTTATTCTTCACCTTATTCCTCTATCAACGTCCATTTACATGTGTAAACATTTGAGTACTTTAGCTATTTTAGAGCCGTTCACACTTTGGCTCGAGTCTCTAGTCTCAAATCTCGAGTATCGAGTGCTGTTGTTATTCAATCGACGGGATTGAATTCGTTTGGAATTGGGAGTTTGAAGCTTGGTGCTTTACCTTACTCTTTCAATCTCTCTTTCTGCCGTGTGTGTTGTGTCCTCTCAAATTTCTCATTTCTCATTAATTGCCGGCCAAGTATAATACTACCAACATCCACCAACCACCTTTTGAATAGAATCTAATGCATTGTATTGTATATTGTATTGTATTGAGAATCAAATTATATATATACGCAGTTAAGGTCGTCATAATAATAATAATACTGATAATAAAAACAGGGATGCTCTAAAAGCTATACGATATATTGAAAATTAAAATTCGTAAATTGCAGTTTGTAATGTTAAGAAAAAAAAATAAGCTCATGTAGTAATCATGAGCATTAATAATCAAATACCTGTATGTTAGATCTGTACCTAGATATAAGATACGTTGATACAGAGATGTACAGTTGAATTATGCAACGGTATGAACTTTTGTCTGCACACTTATATCGAATATGCTGTAATATGGTACACTTTACGGTTTCCATATAAATCTGTCGTAAATCTCTTCGAGGACTAAATATTACATATGATTTCATCGTGGCTATTTATACACGACAACAAATTCCATATCATGTTATCATTCCTCATCATCCCTATATTACTATATTATCTATAGTATCTAGTATATCTTGTGGAGATTGTATAGGTGGTAGAATTTACACAGTGTAGAGATGTATAGGAAATTGAGACAGAGTCTCAATTCACATCTCCCATCCCATCCCATCGCACTTATTTACTAATGTTACATTATGTACCGATTTAAGTTTGTAAATATCCATTTGATATTTGATTATGCTGAACGGAAGGGAAATAAATGGTATGGCATCTGCCTTATTGGTAGCTCTGATTCCTAGATTTCTAGATTTTTAGATTTCCTAGATTTTCAAAAGATATTAGCATTTTTACGTACATTATATTTTATATTATATTGAATTTAAAAATTTTACATGAAAATCTTCATCAAAAATTATTCACACAAACGTATATGTATGTACGTACAAATGTCTAGAGTCTAGATAAAAATGTGTCAACAGGATATGTATAAATGTTAAATGTGTACATGGATTTCTATAAATAAGGAAAACATAAAGAAGAATGCTCGACTGAATAACTGTGCTCTGAGGACAAACAGTTTACATATTTTATTGAACGACGTGAAGAGAGAAATAGATTTTGAGATAGAAAAGAAATTTGTACCGATTTACTCTGTACTCTGTAGTTTGTAGTTTGTGCTCTGTACATTCTTGTACAGTGTACAATGTATAAATAAGCATAAGAACCTGAATAAATAAAAAAAAAGAGAAATAACACAGCAAGAATCCCAAAGTGTATACTTTATAAAATGTACAAAGTATACTCAATACTCGTGCTATCTGCATTCTACACTCTACACTCTAAATTCTACACACATTCATGTGCACGGTAGACCATGGGGAGTAGAGAAAAAAATAATAAAAACACTATCATTTATAAAATAGTCCAATCCCAACTTCCTGAAAAGTGTAAACTAGCAAATAACCAACAAACGATACCAAAAGATACAAGATACAAATAGCAAACGAGTGAGAAAAGAGAGAGGAAAGGAAAAAACATCAAGCCAATATTCTCGAGACTCTAGATTGGAGATTCCAGAATATTCATTGTACATCTGAATTTGAAAGGGAAACCTTATGATTATTTGTGATGCTATTTCTCCTGCTTAATTCGTTCGTTCCTTCTTTTTTCGGGCTACAACAAGTGGCTAGAGTCTAGAATCTAGAGTCATGGGGTACACAGTACACAGTCTTCGCTCTTTTCTCTTGTAACCAAGAGTTACAAAGGGGAAATGAAAAAAATTCTTTTGGTTAATAGATTTCAATCTGTGGTCCTAGCTTTTCTCCATCTATTAAATCGACGTACAGTACAAAGTACAAAGTATAAAGTACAGAGTGCAGAGTACAGAGTACAGGACGGAGCATTGCAGTTTTGTACCCTTTACACCAATCATAAACACCACAGTATTTCAAGTTCCAGGTTTGTTAAACTTTGTTACCTTTGAAGAGAACCCCCAGTCTTTTGATTAGTATTATTATTTATTATATTTCTATGATGTAATCCTTTCCCCAAAAATCAAACCCAAAAAACCAAAAGGAAGATAGAAAAAAGTACCCTGTGACATCGATACAAATGAGGAGCGGTGAAACTATAGATTTTTGTATAGAAAATACAAAATACAAATCTTACAGAGAGAGACCATTATAGATTATCTGTATAGATTACAAAATACGAAATGCACATTAAAAATATATGGATGTTCATTCCACAAAAAAACTACAAAAAAATCGTCATCAAAAAGCTACTCTTTACACTAGGATGATTGCCGATTTGCCGATGATTTAACATCTTACATCTTAGTAAGATGATCTTACAAATAACAAGTAGTCTCAATTCATATGTTAGCCTATAGTAACTAGTAGATATATAGTTTTCATTTTCTTGTAAAAATACAAAGATAAAAATAGGAATGCTACAGAAAAAAAAAATCACTATTAGACTTTGTTATTATGCAACATTTTTACGAGTTATTTTTATAGTTTTCTCGTAGTATTCTCATTTTCAAAAGAACAGAATGTACCCAAAAACCGAACCCAAAAAAGTTATTCAGTATTCAAGTTTGTTGGCTTTGAACTTTAGTTTCGATTGACTTGTATTTTAGGGTACTTTTTCAAAGAAAATAAACTACAAACTACAAATCTTGTACTTGTACTTGAGATATCTATCTAATCTTGCAACGGAATTGTGAACTGTGATTGAGTATTGAGCATTGAGCATTGAGTCATTAAGGGAACTTGATATAGTAAATTTAGTAAATTCAGAAGGATATTGGGAACCATCATTAGTATCGGCTTTGGCAAAGTCAATCTCGTTGTCAGCTGTCATTGTCATGGAGATATTTAAGATTAGATGAGGAGAAGCTGTAAACTTGTTTTCCGTTGAGCTCCTTTACCTTTACTAATGAATTTATTTTTAAAAATAGTAGAATATTGGGTATAGAATATTCCCTATCAAAAAAAAATAAAATAAAAAGAACAAAGTACACTGAATTTGTTTGCAAAATATCCTATTTTTGCAATAGGTTGAACGCGGAAGATTAATAATTAATAATGCAAACTGCTTCGTGCACACTGCACACTATATATTGTACGTCTTCTTTTCATTTCTGCCTTTTGATTTATAAATATTATTATTTATTTTTGAACTGGATGACGCGTGAGTTTTGTAAATCATGTAAATTCATACGTTGATTTGTATTACACATATTACATGAATACTTGTGAATTACGGGGAAAGGAGGAAGGAAAGAAAGAGAGAGAGAAAGTACGTAAACATGGATCAAGCGTCAGTAAGGGAAAGCAGGAGAAAGAGAGAGAGAGAGAGAAAGGGAGTTGTAGGTTGTAGGAGTGTACGTACTTTGTATGTATTCATATGTACGGAGTAGGGATAGTTTTAAAACCTTGGACGCACAATGTCACCTGTAGGTAACATCTAGCTTCACGCAAGCCTTTTCCCTTTTCCCTTTTCTCATACTCCCGTACTTTCCCTGTCACACCATGTCTGTCTGTCTGTCTACCTGTCTACCGCTTGCTACCTGCTCATGTCTACGCGTTCCTCCACCTCCACATTTTACGCGTATTACCAGTATTTTGTACAAGGACAAAGAGTAAAGAGAGTATCCATAGTGTCTCCATTCTCGATTTTTCTAAGTACCCTGTAACAACATATCATAATATTATTATTATGTACATGAATAGAAAAAGATGAGAGTTTTGAATTTTGAAATAACTATATACCTGGTATATCCATCTAAAATTTGTAAGATAATATCGTACAAAGTACAGCGTATTATATCTAATATTTAATAAAAAGGATGATAAAATAGTAGTTGAAACTTTACATAATACATACCTATATTTTTCATCGTATATAAAATGCTTCATATTTAATTCAAAATACATGACACATTTATAAAAATGATATGACAAGGATGTAATTTTTTTCTTTAGGTAGTTTTCAATTTTATTTTATTTTATGAAATTCATACTGTAGATAGTATTTAGATGGAGCAAAAAACGAAAGTATGTGACTAACGAGTACTGACTGTAGACTGGAAAAAAGTAGTGTGTAGGTGCTTATCTTTCTTGTCCTACTCAAAGCGAAGAGAAACATGTATAATGTATAATGTATAATATACTATAGCATGTGGACAGGAAATATGTATCATGTATTATGTACAAAGTATAATGAAGGGGAACCCGATGAAATAAAAAAAATCTATGTAAGCTTACAATTTTACGTAAATGTAGA